>JAYMTA010001487.1:0-19819 GCA_036897625.1 Pelargonium cotyledonis
TAATATGGTTACTTTTTGTAACCTATAAGATATGAAGAGTCTCTCAATGAGAGAGGTAGAAATGTTAAATTTGGTGATGTGGCATCTTATAGTGTTGGCTCACCAAGTTTAACATACATATGTATGAATTTTAGTGTAAAATAATATTAGTCTATCAATGAAGTTTTGATTAAATTAGCAAATCTTATATTCATTTTAATAAAAATAATTTGAGAATTAGTTTAAGATTTAAATTATTATTGTAGATATATATGGAGTCTGGTTCCTATTTACATTGAATATCACAAGTGCGACAAAAATCTCATTATTAAATTTTAATATAAGTACATTCTTAAAAATATTTGCATATTCAGTCCTTAAATAAAATAGTTGATTTTATTTTTGTGTCTGTTAAATATAAATTTTTAATACACACTGGTGTGTATTTGAACAATTTTTCATACACTTAGATATTATTTCAGTTTTTTTTACGAAACAATTCTAATAACGTACTTGCCACATCAACACGATGCAATTCGAAATTACTCTTCAGATTGTTGACTCCATATCATTTTATCTTTAATGGTCAAATAAAAACAACTAACTTAATTATTGATTCACGTTGTTAATGAATGTGTATCACATGTTTACACAAGCATGTATTACAAATTATTGGAAGTTTATAATTATTATGAGTTATTTGGTTTTGTATTTTTGTTAGATTTAATAGATGTTACAAATCAGTCTCTTAGGGAATGGTCAAGACAATTGTGACAGGTCATGGGTTCAACTTCCACTAAATTAAATGAGAGAGTTATTTCATCTTATGTAGTTCAACTGATAAGAAAAAAGTGACAGATCATGAGAAAAATTGAACGAGAACATATCATACTCGACGGTTGTTATCGTTTTTGTTATTGTTTATATTTGTATTTAGTGCTCATACAATTTTTATATCTTAGGTGAGGAATCACCAAACATTAAAGAGCGACTTTTGTTTATTTTAATACACAAAATAAATAATTTATTAATTCAAATTGAACAATAACAAAGACGATATAGTTAACTGGAGATTTGAAAATAACTCATTCATACAAGTCTGACAAAAAAATTGAAAAACTAACTAATTCGTGGGTCACTCGGTTCACATACGAACTCGAAAATTAAAAAATGGCATTACCATACTGAACCACAATCGTAAAACATCTCAAATAACCGAAGCAAATGTACTAGAATCTGGCCCCGTGCGGCGCCCTAAACTCCCGCATCCAGAGTGAGGGGCCAAAATTTTCCATAAGTGATAAGCCAAGAGAGGCTAACATGCATCATTACGCATGACTAAAATATGTTCCGCAAGAGCATATGCCAATTGCGCATACTATTCTTAAGACGTTTAGAGAGACCCATTCTTTTTAGACTGACATATGAAACATGTGAACAGTCATATCTCAGATCTTGGCAATGGGATGCCCATAATGATTTGACTTTATAAGGTCGGTGCCCTAAATCCAGTGTCCACCTTCCCATAATATATACAATATTCATGTAGGACACGTAAACCATACCCAAAGAGGAAAGAAAGAAAAATACAATTCAAATAACTACAAAACATTAAATTAACACCGGACATGTGAATTAATTGTCAAAAAATTGTATATATGTTTTCTTTTTTAAAGAAAAAAATTGTAAGATATGTTAAAATACGATATAAGGAGATCTGCTTTTTAAATATATAGGAGTCAAATACAAAAAAATTGTTTTTGAAAAAAATAAATGTATAGTTTAACCATATATATTCTTCGATTTTAAAAAAATGCATATATTCTCAAATTTTACTTGAAATTTTATTATTTGATAAAAGTAATTAAAATATTACATACTTAAATTATTATTATTTGATTTTTTTCTCAAAAAAATTATTATTATTTGATCGCTCAATTTTTGTACTCGAGATCATGTTTAATATATATTATTCAATTCATAATAATTTGGGACAATAAATATAATATTTTAGAGAGGTTTCTCACCGTAAGGGATACTATTACTTGCGAATTTATCAATGTGATAAATCATGCATGTATTGAACAAATATTGAGAAGATTAATTAAATTATTTGATAATAATATGTAACTATTTATTATTTTATTTAATTATTAAAGAGATGATTTTTTTTCTTTAAAATATACTACAGTAGTATACAATTATTGGGATCCAAGCAATCGAAGAAGGCAATAATTTAGATCGGACTGTTTGGTATCTTGAGAATCCAGAGACGATTGGATTAGAGAATTTTATAATTTTTGGGAAAATGACACAATTAAAGCCATTAATAATTATTAAGCAAAAGCATATAAGGGAAAAAGCTCTCTTTATTAGAGAGCAAACTCTAGCAGCCGCCGCCGCCAATTTTGTGGTTTTTCTTGTTAGTGGCGTGTTCTGTCCAAAAGGTAAAAGCATATAAGCATTATAACTAACGGTTTTTTATTATTATTTATTTATCAGAGGTACTTCATTTATGTAAAATAAATTACAAAAACAAACACAAAAGGCATCACGCCTGTGAAAACATGAAATAGCAACAAATTCAAATTGAAATTACCAAACAACATTTATGGTAAGTGAGACTACGTGAGACCCTAGACAAAATAGAGAAAAGACAACTGAGGTTCCCTCCGCCATTAAAACATTGAATATACCAATTGAGAAATTGAGGTGTTTAGTTGGAAGCTGAATAGTCAATCGGGTTAGCCGGAGAGATGGCGGAAGACTACCAGCGTGGGGGCCACGGAGGCTGTTCCCATCGCGGGAAAACACAGAGCCGGCAAAGATGATGGAATAGGGTTGAGCGAGAGAACCGGAGATGCTCGACGGCAAAACCCAATGGTTGGATTTCATATATTAACCAAATAAAATAAATTATAATCATTCAAATCATAGAGGCATTTGTGTATGCACCATATTTTTTTTAAAGTGATTTTCAAATTTTTAATACTAATTCAATTAGATTTCAAAATTATTTATGAACAAAGTCTTTAACTCTCATTATTATAATTGAAATGATTTACAGTAATTTATTTAAGAGTTAAATGGTTTTGGATCTTATCTACCGACTCTTTTTTTTTTTTACTTTATTCTTTATTTACGGTTTAGTCTGTTTCGAGTCATTAGACTTAATTTTTTTTAATTAAACACACGTTATAAGTTTGAGTCGATTTTAATATGACACATCATCATGTCATCTAAGATTTTAGACTACGCCAACAATGCACATTAGACTCCAACTATTATAGCTGGAAAGACAACGTTTCATTTTTTGTTTTTTTTTTAAAATAGTAACGCCAAAACAACATCGTTTTTTGCGTGGTTTTCTAATTTAAAAAAAAAGAAACATTTTTGTTCTATATGTCATAGTTGAAGGCTCACATTGACTAAAATTTTGTGTGACATGATGATGACGTTTCACTCTAAACTGGCGTCACATAAAAATTGGCTACAATGATAACGTGAGTTCAATTTAAAAAATAGTGAAGTCAAAGAACTCAAAACCATGCTAAATCATAATTAAGAGCTAAATAATAAAAATGTATGCCATCGGGAGACAAAATTATTTAATCGTCTATTTAAATTATAAAAATTATAGGGAATAACTTGTTTTAATTGGTCAAATAAATGAAAATAAGCTATAATTGAATGGATGAAAAACATGAAACATATGTGGACCTTTTTGGATTGTGGGGCAATTCAATAATTATAACATTGTTTTCTTGTGCTTGAAAAAGAAAGGCACGTTATGAAAACGATAGCAATATTAATTATTTTTGTCTTGTAAATATGATTGTAATTTCCTGTTTTAGAAGATAAACTATTAAATTCAAAGAGGAACAAACGTAGAGATCTTGTCAAATAATTATACAATTCTTGTAGTAATTAGATTAAGACAATTTGTTCTTGTAATTAAACGCAATTTATCACGTATAACAATTGGTTAGAATAAAAAAATTAAACATATACAATACACGAAACTACGTAAGTTAAGAGAATATAATTAAAATACTGTATATTTTCAAAAGTCCAAATCTAATTCTTGTGTGGCGTGCTAGCCACCAAGATCAATTCTTCATATTCATTTTCATATTCATATTCCACCAAAAGTATGATTTTGAGACTTTCAATTCATAGGGATGAAATTTTCATGAGGTTGAGTGTTTGTGATGATATTCCAAGTAGAGCCGGCAAACTTTGGGTTGGTTGGTTTTGGGTCGGGTTCCTGTTGTTGAAAACTAATCCGACCTTAGAGTAGTTTTGGATTTGTAGGATTACTATTAGATCGGATTTCAGGATTTTAAGCATGAAATATACTGAATTGTGTGAATTTATCCAACTTGAAAGTTAATTGGGTATGGTGTCGAATACTCGCGATATCAGGTCCAAATTGTCAACTCTAATTCTAAGTGAGTCATGATCACAAGCTTAAATGCATTTGAATTTAACTTATTCGGGTCCAAATTGTGAACTCTAATTCCAAGTAGAGGCAAAAAATTTGGTTGGTTGGTTTTGGGCCCGGTTGTTGAACTCTAAACCAACCCTAAAGAAATTTTGGTTTGATCGGGTTAGTGTCGGGTCGATTTTCAAGTGATTAAGCATAAAATACACTAAATTGTGTGAATTTATCCGACCCGAAAAGTTCGTCAGGTGAAGTGTTGAATACCCGAAAGATTGGATCCCAATCGTCAGCTCTAGTTTTAAGTGAGTAAAAATTCCTGACTCGACACAAATATATGTGATTGTCTCGTGTCAAGTTATTCCAGACTCATTTGTTTAGCGCGTCCGATAGTAAAATTTTAAATCTAATGTAGCAACTCTCTTATAATGGATGTGTTTGTGTTATTGTGAAATAGTAACAAGAGGTAACACAACTACTTGAATATTGACCATGCCTTTTATTGGAGTGGAATAGTTGACCAAAGTTGGCCCTAAATTTCTTGAAAGGTGGTTGAGCACATATAATGTTTACAATTGGGAAGGTGGATGACCTAGTTAGGTAGATGTGTCGTGTGGATGTGAAAAGTAGATGGAAGGGAAGGCTAGAATGGTCAATTATATGCTTGGGATGGGCCAAGGGTATAATGAAAAGGACAACATTAAAGATGGAAGACATGGCTCAGTATAGCACAAACATCTCGAACTTGGGATTTCAAGAAGACCGTATTTAAAACGTTTGCAGCGACAATTGTTAGTGGAAGAGAAGCAAGTGATTTGAGACTTGTTTGTTAAATGTAGATCATGTCGGTAAGTTTCTTTGTTTATTTGTTTGTGAATTTTGGTTCAATTTCATCCAACTTCAAAATAGAGCCGTTGAGCTCCTTTCACTGTACCATTTTTTTGTTGTTTCAAGAGCATTTATGACTTTTGGTCCATACAAGTATGAATATATTTCAATTTCAATTTCAATTCCAATTCCAATTCATTTATCCAAAATACTATACAACAAATTAAAAGTACTTGGTATACAAAAAGTACTGATTTGGGCTCATCAACACTGGTACAGAACAATGTAAAAGAATAAGGATTAGCAGCGAAAATGATTTACCGATGTTTGAAACCTGCCCCGAGTAGTCGTTATTACATGAAAAGCGCTATGGCGAAGCTTTCATTGATGTACGGTACATTCTGTTAGCGTAAGCTGTGGGCACGTAAACTGCATCCAGCAACAGACTGTGGGTTCGGCCATAAAATATGTATACTAACGCTCCTATTAACAACCATATTGAAACGCGGATCCATGTGCCAGCTCTGGTAGTTCATACACAATATGAATAATCAGATCCCACAGACATGGATACGACATATATATGAAAATTTGGACTGAACGCTCACCCGATATTGATTAGTAAGTATGTGTTTATGAGAATGCTGGCAACGGGTAAATATGGAACAAATGGGCAAATGAAACCTGAAAGATTAAAACACGTAAAATACTTGAGTGACGTAAAATCATGAAATTCACTTATGTATCCTCGATAAATTCTATATATGACCTGATTGATTTACAAAGTTATCAAACATTATTGTGTGTATATGCACAAGCTCAATTAAGAGGGAGAGATTGATGTTTCAACTCGAGCTTCTATCTTGATGGGAATAAGATAGTCATGTTTGCCGGGGGAAAAACATACGAAGAGAACCCAGAAAGAACTCCCAAAAAGCTTCATCAATGATATATTGATATGTATGACATAAGAATTAGGGTATGATTAGCAGACCTCCGGCGTGCCCGAAGCCATGGCTTGCGTTATCATGATCTATGAGGGCCAACACAATCAAACTGCACAACAGAAGAGCTCCACCCACTCCACACAATGCGAATCGAAGCAAGCTGGTAACAATCAACCAGTTGGAGAAGAGTATGTAGCAAGCATTAGTATCGAACCAAGATCTTATTTTACACAACCCGAGAAAACTCTAAGGTAGTGTTTGGATTAAAAAAAAATGGAATGAAAATAGAAATCAAGAATATTCTCATTCCAAAGCCATTTTCACGACTTAAAAGTCCTCTTTCAAACATGAAGAATGAAAAGTTCGAGAGCAATTTCAACAGTTGACAAACCTCGGAAGGTCTTGAGCCGAAGTAGCAGATGCAAGGACAAGAATGCCTATACAAACAAGGGTTATACTCCAAGAGGCAACTTTTCGTCTCTTCAGATCATTTTGTGAATCTGTACCAAAACATTAGATAAAAAATAAGAGAGGGGACCGTCAATTTAATGCCTAAGCCAAATGCATAAGAAGATAAACAAAAGACATGGATTTGCAGCTCGTCCATTCATGGCATAGATGGGATCTATTTTCAAGTTCCTCACACGGTACAGAAACAGATTGTGAGGGTTTTATATTCATTCTGCGGTTCAAAAAAAGTGAATTTCCAAAATTCTCTCTTTCAAAAGTTATGGAAAATGTAGTCCGGTCTTGACTGGTGAACACCCCGTTAAACATTAAACACAAGAAAATAGAACATACAAGTTTTACCTATAAGCATTTCTTTATCAAGAAGTGGGCATGCTACTGATGCCATGCCTTTTTCAGATGAATATAATTGATTAATCTCACACCTTCCAATAGTATCTTCAGGACTTTTAATGTCCACGTCCCGATTATCAGAACAGAAATGCGACGACACTGAGTCAATGGACTCTTTAAGTGATGCTGGAAGAGGCATCTCATTAGGCGGAACATATCTGAGTATTAAGACCGAAATCGCAGCAGTGGTAAAGGCAAGCAGCGTGCCCACGCTAACCTGTACCACAATGAAAGTTACAAGTCTTCTAATTGCATTCTAAACATTGAGCTCATATTAAATTTCAGTTGAAAACAGGACCTACCATTCCCGTCAATTGTGAGACGTCCATGAAGAATGCCAAGGCAGCAGCAAAGGCACCCGTTGCTACAGTGCTTTTCACTGGAACTTTAGTACGAGCATTGATGTCTGAAAAGAATGATGGCAACAATCCGTCTCTAGCCATCACCATGAAGATTCGTGACTGAGAAAACCAAGGCAAGAAGATTACATTTATAAGAAAGCGGAACAAATATGTATATTTTATAATGGAAAGATAGAATCAGCGCTCATAAAAAAAACCTCGATCCTCAGGAATGAAATCAAGAATAGGAATGGGAATGAGATTCCCATTGGATTATGACTTTTAGGCCATGAAAATAACTCTGATCCTCATTTTATTCTCATTCCTATTCCAAAAAATGAATACAAACTCTATCTAAATTTCCCATCTCAATTTTTATTTTGATGTTGATTCTAAGTAATGACTAATGACTATTTAATTTCCTTCAAAAGTTCAACCTAAGCAACTATATACGTACCTGAGGAAGTATTGAACCCATTAAACTTGCAAAGAGAGCCGTAACTGCTCCAGTGTTAATTATATAACTACAACCCCGAAGAAAATGAAGGTTAGAGCAAACATCAAATACGATGCCGTCAAATAAAGAAAAGCAAAACACAACAAGCAGTAAGTGAAATTGATGCTTACACTGCCCATTGCACCCCATAGTTACAAAATGCGGTGGATATTGGGGTGTCTGGATCTAGAGAGTAGTATGGAACCAAACCAACAATAACAATAGACACAAGCATGTACAAAATGCAACAGATAGACAATGCCATTCCTATTCCAAGGGGCAAATCACGCTGAGGCCTTTTAACCTGTTATGAAGGTCAAGTTAGAGACGGTAACGTTCAAAATTGCATAACAGTCAACTACGTTGTGAAGTCCTTTATAAAGAATTTTGTTACAGTTATCAAGTCCCATAAATGAAGGGATTATGTTTCAAATGGACACCCAATTTGATTTTTGTTCCTAGTCATTCTACTAAGTCCTAACTATCTATTTTTTGTTTCAAAAATGGTCATTTCAGTAGCCAGTTAGTTCCAAAATGATCAACTTGTCATGTGAATAATTGAGGACCAATTTGGCACAAAATAGATACTTGGGGAACTAAATTGGAACAAAGATCAAATAAGGAACCAATTTAGTACAAAATTGATTCTAAAGGGGATCATTTTGAGACATTCTTCTAATTTATTTTTTGATACTAACATTCTTCTAAATTAAGTGAATGTATTAGAAGATGAAAATAGCATTAAACTGTAGATTGTATTTAAATTCCATGTGTGGGCTATTTGTTCTTTTGTGGTGTGGTCTAGTCACTCATGACTCAAGTACTATAATGTCGGGGATGATACTTTTATGAAGCCGATAATCATAAAAACATAACAATAATATAAGCAATCTATGATTCAAAAACTCATACCTCCTCAGCTGTGCTGGTCACTGAGTCAAAACCTGTGTAAGAAAAGAAGACTACTGCAGAACCAGCAAATATTCCATCAACTCCGAAGGGAAAATACCTGAAATATCATACATTATAAGTAAGCTTGACTATTCGTATAACATGTAAGAGGAAAAAATCAAACACTCATTACCCACTGGGAAGTTGATATCCAGTCCATCCAGTTTTAATACATAAATATCCACCTGCTATTATGATGAAAATCAAGGAAAATACATTCACCGTTGTAACAATTGTTTGAGCCGACGAACTCTGGAAAACGAAATGTTATTAAAAGCAATCACACAAAGACTATAGGACTACGAGAGTTAAAATGAGATAGAACAGAGTACCTCTTTGATTCCAATGCACAAGATCGCAGTGACAATGATAACTAGAGCCGCTGCACATGGGTCTAACACAATATCAAGTCCGGGAATGGTTAAACGAGCCAAAAGAGCCGGAAGCTTATCCTGACCTCCAAAAATCAAGGCCTAACAAAAGAAAAGGATGAATGATATGGTGAACTAAGAATCTCTTTCTGCAATAAGAATACAGAAAACCTAAGAAATGCTACAGTATTAGGGAAGTGTTTGAAATGCTATTTGTAGAGTATGACACAAATAGACAAAGAAGTATAATCAAAATGATTAAAACGAGATGCAAGGATATATGAACTAATTCTTGGTATGATAAATATATCAAGGAACAGGCACCTAGCAATTGTTTGTATATAGAAAGAGTGCTTGTCAAAGAAAGCAAAGAACAAAAACAAAACAATGGATGAATACATAAAAAGTGAAATAGGACCAAGCCAAAGGTAGAGAAGCTGTACCAGATTTGGAGTTATGCCACGGGCAACAGCTGAACTACCGATGGTATACTCCAGCATCAAAGCCCAACCAACCAACCAAGCCACCCTGAGAAAAACACAATAATTAATTTAATAACTGAAGCCTATGAAATTTACAGAGACAACATCAAGAAAGCTCTAGGCTTTCTCAGCATAATTTTTTTCCAATATATTTTATTGTCTTTTTTATTTATTTATTTTCTTTCTTCTCAAGTGGCATAAGAAGCATTCCCTCACTTCCCCCACCTCTTAAGCAACAAGATAGGACGACAGGTTCATATAGGATCAGACATTATCACATAATGACTTTAACATTAAAAAATGCAGGCAAAAGAAAACAGACAGAGGAGAGAGAGCGAGAGTATTGGAAAAATAAGATTAAGCTGTCAAGAAGTTCAAGTACCCTTCTCCAAGACATATGTATGAATAATGATAGGCACTTCCAGCTGATGGACAGCGACATGCAAGCTCTGCGTAACAAAATGCGGAGAGTCCAGCCGCTATTCCAGCAATTAAGAAAGAAATAGTAAGAGCTGGTCCAGAGTGCTCTCTAGCGACTGTTCCCACAAGGATATAAACTCCAGCTCCAATGGTTGCTCCGACTCCTGATCAGAAAATTTTCAACAAATGTTATTATGCCAAGAAACAATGAATGTTCCTTCATGGTCTGTTTAGATTCTAGGATTTGATTTGAAATTCTGGATTTAAGACAAATCCAATGTTTGGATACAAAGAGAATATGAACTTAGATTGGCTTCAAATCCAATAGGATTCAAAGCATGCCTACAACAGGGGATTTCAAATGACTAACCTTGTCATTTGAAATTCTATGGTTTCCCAATCATTGTATTTGTATTTGAACTACAACATTTTCAAATCAAATCCAAAAACCCAAAATGGTACAAGGTAAGACATAAGTTCTGTAAGATTTGATTGTTTTAAAGGTAAGAGTTTGTTGAATAGTAATTCATTACTTTAATAAAATGCAAGAGAAACATAAGCAACACCGTGGAATATTGAATATATTGAAAGGTAACATTTGCATTAGTACTGTACTGAAAAACATATCCATTTTATATGAATCAATTGCACAATGGTATCATCTAGAGTCGAAGGTTCCAGTTGGATCTACTTACCTAATCCTCAGTTATGAGCTAAAATGACCAACTTAACAAGGTTTTGCTAAATATTTTCATTGTGCGGATCTTCCAAGTTCAAGTATTTCAGGGAACAAGCATCAAAAGTTTCCAAAATAAATATCCATTAACATCTAACATTTTCTTTTGATAAGCAATAATGATTATAAAAAAAAAAAACAGATGCGGAGAAACTGAACTTCTAGGAACAGAAGATTATCCAGTACCCAACAAACGCAATCCCTTCAGTAAAAACTAACCCAATATCAATGTCATCAAGCCAGCTTGCCAAAAAGCATATATTAAGGAAGTAAAGTAGATTGTGCATTTCAAGTTAATAACTACAGCAGCAGCAACAACAACTCATTCTCTTCGTCTAATAGTAGGAAGAGCACAAAAATGACAACCTTACATTTTACTCAATAAAAGATGTAAATTTAACCCATGATCCATAAAATGCCACACATAACCATCATTAAAAGTGGGGAAGAAAAAGAAACTAAGTTATGGCAATTACCAATAGCAATGAGGTCAATAGCAGACAATTCTCTAGCCAACTGATGTCCCTTATCTCCTTTCTTCACATGAACTGAATCAACTTGCTTCCTCCTGGTCAAGCTCCCAAATCCCCATGAACACTTTCTTCCACCCCAATTCTGACTATCAACAAGCTGACCCATCAATCAAATCCACTATTTTATCTCTACCCTTCTTTCCTAAAATCAATTTAAAGAAGACCCATCATTCAAATTCACTTTTTTTCTCACTCCCTTTGCTTCTATGATCAATTTAGAGCAGACCGATCAACCAAATTCACTAATTTCTCACTCCCTGGGGTTCTACAATTAATTTAGAGCAGACCCACCAATCGAATTCACAGTTTTCTCTCTCCCCTTCGTTTCTATTTCCAATTCAGAGCTGACCCATCTGCCCACTTTCTCTGAATTTCAACCAGAAAGTGAGTGGTGAAAACAGAGACAGAGAGAAGGTGGATGTTTTGGCTCGCGACGATGATGCGACGAATCGCTGCGTAATTGGACCCAAGTTGTTCGATCGAGAGAGAGAGAGAGAGAGAGTTGCAAGATAAGAGCGAGTCTCTATTATTTGGGTATTGGAGGCAAATCTTCATCACATGAAAATATACTACGGAACAAAACAAAAATATAATATATACAAATCTCCTATAGAATCCAATCTCATTTATGACAAATTTAAATGGACAATTTGCGTATAAATGTCACTTACTCATTTGTTTGGTAGCACTTATCAATACAAAGATGAGAAGTTGATGATTTATTTACGAGGAATGTTATATGTATAAAATTTTGTATAGAAATGGTTGTATAAAATAATGTGTCAACAAATATTATTATAGTGATTTAATTGAATCATAATGTGTTACATGTGCAATATATCTAATAAATGTCATAAATTTATGAGAGGATAGTGGTATCTTATACGTCGAGTTGTTATTCGTTAAAATTAATTTTAAACTGACATAAAAATAAAATAAGTATTCGCCACATAGACTGCTACGTCATTTGGTACAAAAAATTTTGTACAAAATTTTATACATATAGCATTTTCTTATGTCTCTTCTCATAGATATGTTTGAGAACTGTACAAAATGCTATAAGGTTTGGGTTTCATACGCGAAACCTCGTGTTCGGGTCGCCTCAAAGACGAATCATATATATTTGCAATGTGTGTGGGTAAATTGATAAAAACTTTAAATATAAAGAAATGATATGACTGAATGAAAATATGTCAAATTTACGAGTGAATTAATAGATCCAACTTTTCGAACGGTAAATTTGTAAGAAAAATATTAGTAGTGTATAAAATATTTTAATTCGTTTATCTCTCTTCGGCATTTGGCATGTATTCCACCATATAATTTTATATACTAAAAATTGTTTAATTTTTTAAGATATTTAACATTTTTAAAAGGTACATGACCCAATCATTCAAAACCACTCCTTTCCATGTGGGAAGTCGTGAGTTTAAATCTCATTACGTCGGATGAGATATAAAGGGGAAAACTATATCTATTGTGTAGCTGAACTAGTTAGTTTTTTATAAATAAAAAAAATTAGAAGTTGATCATGTTCTAAGGATTAGGCCACATGGGTTTGCTTTTGATTTTGGCCTCACTCACCAATGCACCAAGCACCAATACACGGCTAGGTTCATTCATGTTTCATCATATCTCTTCAACAATTATTTAGTTTAATGTGAGATTCAAGACATCTTGAAGAATATCTTAATAATATTATTCACTACAAATTCAATGACATCAGTTGAAATAAATATTAACTCATCATTTATTTTCTTTTACTCTTCTTAATTATCATTTTAATTGACAATTGAATAAAAGATCAATTTTACATGAAATTAAACTTAAAAATCATTGGGGCTAGATAAGCTAATTATACACAAATAAAGTTTGTTTTACGAACTAATAATTCGATAATCTTTTTCAAAATGTGAGTTCAACCATTAATTAAGAGGGTGAGACGGACAAGTATGCGAGGATGGGTTGCGAGAGACTATGGCGGTATTGTGAGAGTGATTGTGGGGTTTGGTTGGATCGGTCGGATGCAGGTAGTCTTGGAGGAGGCTTCGGCGACGAGGGTGGCGGACGGGGGATGGGAAAGGTTGTCGTCTAGTCAAATGAGGAGAACTTGGTGGTGACGGCCAAGGGCTCCAACAACGATAAGGTTCATAATTGGCGATATTTTAACTTATATGCATAAGTTCATTAACATAGAGATTCGTTTTATTAGATGTTGCTCATTCTTTGACTAGGGTCATGCCTAGGGTAGCACCATAGCAATGTAACCCCCGAACATTATGTCGAGTTTGTTAGCTTTGGATATTCCTTGTATAAAGTTTGATTTAGACTTTAAAAAAATGTCAACTTACTATCCACAGAAGTGGCAATTAGACCAAGTACCAAAAACAGGTCAACCCAAAATCCAACCCTTATTTTGCAAATTCGGACCACAAAAGTAAATTTTGACTAGAGCAAATACCATTTTAAAAAGAACATCCTCAAATTTGTTCTTTCAAATCTGTCTTGGTTTAAAAAATAACAATACTTTTTACTAAACATAAATCCTAATTTTCATTTGGCAAAACTAAATCCCAAGTTCATTTGCCACCAAAGCATATCATCATTCTATCATTGATTCGAGATACAAATACACGAGTAGCAAGATATTCAGTATAATACAACAAAGAGATGCCATTGTGAGGTTTCTTACAACTTTTCGCACTTTCTTTTTCCCAGTTCTCGCTATCATAACCCGACGCCTACAAATTTCACAAAACTTCCCATATCAGTTTTCTTCTCCGGGACTCCTAGCATTGGCATCAGCATCACCCTCTTCGCCAAGTTGCGGCCACAAGTTTCGGTTTCTTTCCTCACCATTTTCCCATAATATCTGTTGCCTTACGCTCCTGTCGTTTACATCTCCTCCATCAGAGAACTGCGCCCACACGCTTTGGCTCTTTCCTCCTCCGCTCAGTTCCTCCTCGCATCCCGCCACTATTTTTAGGAGCTCTGACTGCAATGACGGGCAGTTTTCTTTGAGAAACTCAAAACCATCTGAGCTCACAACAGCTGCATCAAAATAGGCCATCAGGGTATGCAGGAATAATCATTTGGAACACATATCATAAAAAGGCTTGTAGAAATAATGTAAACCTTAGGCTCCATACTCGATTCCCGGGTTTTCAATAACTTTGGGACCTCCTGAAGAGCAAAAAACTTTATTTAAAGAATTTGCTGTCACACCGAAGATGTCTATCAAATGTAAAATTATTCTATGCAATGATTAAGAAAATTTTATTAATACTAGTCCATATTTAGCGAATCCAACCATAAGTGCAGCCTCTAAAAATTGATCTAAGCACGGTATGCAACTACAAGGAAAATTCAAAAGATATATATGCAATACCAAACGGGATGCTAGATGTATATATTATAACCATTGACATAGTAACCTATGCTTAATTCTTCTGTTTGATGGTAAAGGTGATATAATAGGCCATAGCAATGCTTTGCAACTCCCTTACAGTCCTTTTGGATTCTTGGATTTGATTTAAAATACTAAATTTGAAACAAATCCAATGTTTGGATGCACATAGAGCTAAAATTTGGATTCACATCAAATTCTATAGACATAAAACTGCCTAGAACATGATATTTCAAATGATAACTTTTATATTGTCATTTAAAATTAAATGATTTCCAATACATTAAATTTGTATTTGAAATGAACATTTCAAATCATGAATTTCAAATTAAATCCAAGAATACAATCACAGCCTTAAAGATACTGGCTAGAAAGGAATGCCGGTATGAGCTAATCAGCTGGTCTTTGTAAATGTAATAATCTTTATTGAAGAAAAAAAATATCCTGTAAAGCTAAGAGATTCATTCGCTTCAACCATGAATTTTTTTTAATGCAGACAACAGAACAGACAAACACCAAATAGTGCAGATGGGAAGACTTCAACTTCATCCAGAAACTCAAATATGTTAAATTCCCGAATTACCTTTCCTTGATTAGGGCTTTGGAGTAACTTTGTACAGAGTTTGAGTGATTTTAAGGAGAGAACCCTTTTTGGATGAGAGATTTGGCCTTGATCTTCATTGCATTTACCATTTGAGGACATAGAATTGAAAGAGGAGGTAACAATGAACACAAAAGCTTGTATTATGGATTTGTATCTCTTACTCTTCCATTTATATAAGATTTTGAGTTGTATTTGTCCTTCCGCTTCTCTTATCACGTTCTAGATCTCTCTACTCCAGGGTTTGGGCTGGTTGATTTCAAAATCATGGATGATTGATGTTGCTTGATTGCATGTTATTTGGTTCGACAAAGTGTTTATGATTACTCTGCTTCATGCCATTACAATCTTAACATCATTGTAATTGTTATCTAACTTAATGCTGAGAACAAAATGTAATAGGTGGAACTGGACAAATAAAAAGTGGGTTCAAATCCCCATAGGGGTTTTAAAACGCAAGCAATAGTCATAGGCCTACAAGCCGGAAGCTCGGAGAATTCACAAATCTTAATGCTGTGGAATTAATTAAATTCAATTAGAGATAATTGAGCTTATCATTGTAATTGTTTTCAATCTAACTTAATGCTGAGACAAAATGTAATAGGTGGAACTGGACAAATAAAAAGCGGGTACAAATCCCCATAGGGGTTTTAAAACGCAAGCAATAGTCATAGGCCTACAGGCCGGAAGTTCGGGGAATTCACAAATCTTAATGCTGTGGAATTAATTAAATTCAATTAGAGATAATTGAGCTTATTAATTAACACTAGACTCTCTATAACTTGAAAAGGGTAAAGAGTACATTAAGAGTTCTCGCTGCCTCTTTGCTTTTAACTCATTCAACATGCTTGATTGTGATTGAAGTTGTTTGTAATTCAGAATTGATGAGACCAAAACCCTATTACTACCTCCGTCCCAAAATAACTGTCCACTTTTCCTTCCGGGGGGAGTTTTTCTTAATTTGGTAATCTCTCTCCTTTATTTACTACTCCCTCTGGCATAAAATAATTGTCCACTTTCTTTACAAATTTCTATACAAAGTGGGCAATTATTTTGGAGCGGAAGTAGTAGTTTCTTTTGATTTCTTCATTTTCTCATACTCCTATTTCATTTTTCATTTGACCTATCTTAAAATAGAATTATAATACCTCATGATTGTCATACAATCCTCGAACTTCAGTGTTCACTATATTAAAATTTCGGCCAGTTAGCTTGCCACACATCACAGAGTGATGTCATATTTACAGTTAGCCTAGCATTGCTTTCAATCAAATAAGTACTGCTCAGCTGCAAAACATTTACCCCAACCTAACCCAATTCCAATAAAGACATTAATCCCCATCAACCATATTAATCCCATGTCACCATACCAGTATAGCTATACTTGTGCCCCTAAATTAAATAAATGAAGCTTTTTCAAAAATACTTCATTGTATCTCAAAATTCACAATGTCCATGCTACATGTTCTATGAACTGTCCACCAAAGTCAAGACAGAACTCTTCCTAAGAACCACCAATACATCTGAAAGCACCTAAACGATGGCCTAATTTACATGAACTGCCCATAATTCAAGTTCAAGAGAAAGGCTTCATCCAAGTAGTCATGTTCATGTCATATCAAAAAGCTCAGCCCTAATGACTGAAATCTTCATATATTACTCAAAGTTCATGCTTTTTCTACAGAATACACAATTTGGAGCACAAGAACAGAGGTTTTGACATCAAAGTTCCTTCAGGAAATCAGATCCATGTATAGACCATATTCAAGCAACTATATCCAATTGGGGAATGGACCAATCATTACTTCCAGAACAACCTCATTATGATTGGAGACCAACAAATATACTAATCACTGTGTGAATCATCATCCTTCTCGTTTTCCAGATAATAGTATCTCATTAGTGCGTTAGCTTTCTCTCTAAGAACAAAACTCTTTCAAAATTCAAAAACCTACACACGAATGGTATAGTGGCCCAAACTAAATAAGAGAAGTGAAGCATGAATACATGTGCAATCCAAATGCAGAAAATAAGATACAGTTCCAAAAGCAATAACAACACTATATAATATGCTCACTTGAACCAATTTCAAATATTGCTCAGATATCCGGTACATGGGGTTGTCCACAAAATCGTTGAATGCAAGAATTGGAAGGGATAAAATAAAGCAACATACAGCAAACAATCAGAGAATACCAAATATAGCACATCGTAGTGCAACCAGATTAATAAATTCAAATGGAAACTGCAAAATGAGAGATGAAACTGGAAAACATACCTTCGAGGTTTTCAGCAGCAAATTTTAAGCAAACAGATTTTAGGTCCATAGCATGATAACGATCGGCCAAGGCCAGAATGCTGGCGACTGAATTCACTGATATATTCTTGCAGAGTTCAGACTCGCACATCAGTCTAAGCCTAGGCAAATCATATTTGTCTGCTGCAGCTAACAACTTTGCAGCAATTGTCTCTGAAATAGATAGCATGGAATCTGAACTTGACTCCAGCAGTTCCTCGTCTTCAAGAAGGGTATCTCTATATATGAAGTGCAGCAAAGCCTACTCAACACACAATTAAGAGATGGTGAGGAAACAATTGCAGCAATAGGGACATACTTGCTGCAGGAATATGCATAGATTAAACTTAAATCGCATATTAATGGAAACAAAGTGGGGGGAAATAATACCTTGAAGACCTTCGGTTCCATATCTGTGATAACTATTTCCTGATTATCCTCCTCCATACCATCAAAAAATTCATTTTCAAAAACAGGAGACCGGGCAGCCAGTACAAGTTTGTGGGCATGAAAAGTCGTCCCAGTCACATTAAAAGTAACATCAGAACCTTCCTCGTTCTCTAGTAACATGCCAAAATGTGATCCTATGTCAGATTCTGGAACTTGTATGGAATGCAACCTTGAGCAGTCTATCACTGAAACCACAACGCCCACTGTGCAATTAATTCTCAAGCAATCGTCCTTCAGGAAATCAGATGTTTCAAGCAGTGCCCGTCGGAAAAAACGCTTGTATCCCCTGAAGGAGAAAATAAAAGAATGAGAAATTTATAGAGAACGAAAATCCTCTGACTGGAGTTCACCTTATCCAATATAGTCCCTACAGAAGATGGGATATTCAACAAACTCCACATTCTTTCAAGGTGGGATATTCAACAACTAATACTTTTGGTTTGAGAATGGGAATAAAATTCTAATTCATCATGTCTGTATAAAGAATTCTAGGTCAAAAGAATGGCTTTGGAATGAGAATAGCCTACCTAAAAGCAATCCAAATTAAGAACCAGTTCACAAGGACACACAGGTAAGCCAAAAAAAATTGTCTTCAAACAGCAAGCAAGTAAGAATCAGAGAACTCACCACATGCTACCTCTGTACTTGAGCGTGTACGGCCCGCTCTCAAGTGAGCGATCGAAATGGCTGTGGACCTTGTGCTTGCCTTTGCCGCTCTGGTCGACGAGAGTGAGCTCAAACAAGGCTCGGACATCGGTGCCCTCGCTGGCGAGAGCGATGAAGACGGAGACATAAGCGGAGTTGTCCTCGGGGTTCTTGCCGTCGGGGTAGAAGTAGATGGCCCACTGATAGCCTCCGACGGTGAAATTCTCGCTAGCGATGTGCTTTCCGACGCCGATCCCTTTGGCCAAGGAGTAGCCTTGGATGACGAAATTGTGAGAGCCGTTGACGGTCTCGGTGACAAAGCGCGAACTGGAGGGAGAGACGAGAGCGCTCTTGTTGTTGTTGTTGCTGCTCGGAGAGTACATGGTGGCGATTTATGGTGGGTGGGTCTGGAGATCGGAGTGTCAAGAGAATTGGAGCATGGAGAGAGAGATAGAGCTAGGGATAGGGATTGGGATTTGATTTTCCGGGAAAGTGAGGGAAAATTAAATATGGTGAGAAAATGAGGGTTAATAACGAAGAAAATTTTGGTCTGTTCACTGGTTTTGAGTCTGCTCTACGGGCTATGGTCGGTCAGTTTCGTACAAAATCCAGATCCTGCTTCAGGGGCTTGTACGTCGAACGCATTCTTCATCATCGAGTGTACCTTTGGGCTTGTATTTACCTTCAACTGGCCATGTTTTGCATTTACTGTTCTTAAGTCTAAACTTTTTTTTTTTTTTTAACTTTCGACTATTTTAAAGTATATAATCGTTGTTCCGTCTTTTAATTTGAACGAAAAAATACTCTCTTCTATCATATACAATGCGCATAAATATATAAATTTATTAAATATCAATTTTACTATTTTACTTCATTACTTAATAACACTCTGTTGAAAGCTTCACCCTCTCGCCAGAAAATAAATTTTTTATTATATTTTATTTATTTTAATTCATTAAATTTATGAACAAATTAACATACCCACAAATTGGAACAAATTGACACAAGATACAAAGAAAACTAATCCGAAAAAAA
>JAYMTA010001488.1:0-19814 GCA_036897625.1 Pelargonium cotyledonis
ATAAAGAGTAATATGGAAAGAACAATAATATAATAACATGAAAATAGAAACAAGACACTCATTTTGGGACAAAAAATTTAGACAAGCAAGACACTCATTTTGGGACGGAGAGAGTAAATAATATAGGGTTGACCATTTCAGTTCAATTTGATATTACTTGTCTGATCATTGATCAACCCATAATACAAGTAAACCATACTTTTGCATAGAAATCCACCAGGACACACTCTCCCATAACTTGTAACTTCTCATAATTTTAAAAAATATGAATTATCAATTGCAAGTAGTTTTTTTATTCCGGATTTGTTCAATCAAGGCTACTGTTATGCAGCTGGGATATCCATCAGCAACAATATCCTTTTTCACAAAAATTAACCTGACAAAATAATTTACAAATCAGTCAGATTCGCGTTCAGTTTGAGTAAAATCTATTTTGGAAACGCAGTTAATTATTGCAGGACACAAAGACCATGGTCAAGATTCATTATAAGCAAATCAAGAAAATATTCTCTTATGAAAAGAAGAAGAAATATATCTAATTCTCCGGTATTCTTCATTATATTCCATGATTTAACCACCAGAGCTTCCTGCTCTTCAGTAAAAGCTCTCATTAAACCTTCATTTACACATTATGACACAGGGAACATAACAATAAATTACCATAATTACTTTACATGAACTTGTTGATAAGAAAGAGAGAAATTTACTTGTAATGTGCTTTGAAGCTCTGCAAATCCCATGGATTGCTGAGATAATTTTCTTGACCTGGATACATATTTTGTATCAGACCTCTTGCAGTTAAAACAAGATGGTGATTAGAATGGAAAGTAAAAATGAAAACATATACAAAAATAGAACTATACAAACCATGAGGGAGGATCACAGTGACCTTTTAGAAGCTTTAGTAGTGATGTTCATTGCTTCTGGTTAGGAAGAGGTTGGCAGTAAAGAGTAAATCAAGATACATAGGAACATTTAAGTGAAAACTGGTCTTCTCCTAGTACTAAAAGAATTATAGAAACAAACACACTCAGCAAAAAGATATTTAGAATTTGAATAACCAGGGAAGCCTAAAATAGGGATTGAGAAATGAAGAGAGGACAAAATTGTTTTTGGCACTTTGAAAGATGTTTGAGACTAGTAAAAAGTTGGGTACATCAGCATATACCAGTTAGGGCACCTCTCATGAAAGCGGAGGCTTAACCAATGCAGAAGACTAAATAGCACATCAATTTGCATGAATAGCTGACCTGCATGACCTTTGGGTTGTAAACATCAAACAATGCAATTGAGTGATGATAATAAAACAATCCATTGCAGATAAAATGCTCTCTTAGATCAGAACTTTTCACTCATCACATCTTAAAGCATAAAAGACTAACTAGATGCCCACAATCACAGGCATTGAAGAAATGTTTAGATTAGATACAAGACGATACTAGAACCAAAGAGATACAATTTAGATGAGACCAGATGCTTGGTTAACCACACCCATAATTTACATCTGGATCTGCCACAACAGACTCAAATGGAACCTCAACTCTCTCTTTTACAAGGCATCGAGCTTCTCCATTTTCAAGCACCAACACTTTGCCAGGGGGGCACTGTAGTGTTGATCTTTTTTCTCCATTTGCTGGGTGCTGAAACAAACCCAAAATGTTGAAAGGGGTATTCTTCATTATAAGCCTAGGCCCAAAACCGGCAAGGTTTAACACAGTTATAAAACCTAGGGTTAACATGGTCTTCACTGCCACATTCGTGAAGATTCCCAATCCCTTCCCTGAGTTTTTGGAGTTATTAGATTGCTTTGGAATGATATTTGATTCACTCATATTCTTCTTCACTCCATTTCCTACAAACTTGCGTGCTGAAGGGAATTCTGACAGAAAGCCACCATCCATGATGAGTGAAGGCGGTGGGCAGCTTGGATACGGAGGAAGCAAGAGATCATTGTTGTGCTCGGCTGTTTCACCAGCAAAAGTGGAGGCCTCGTGTATCACTTCCAAATCCTTCCCCTTATAATCCTTGAGCTTCTCGAGTAACATCTTGCGGCTGTAATCAATCTCAGAAAGGGCTGCTTCCCTTTCATAGCGTTGCATTTGTTGAAGATTCTGAGAATCAAACAGAAATTATAAACAAATCACGTTATTTTTTCATCATTTGGCTGAAACTAAGTGTTCTCCAAAAATGTTATTTTGTTCAACCGTAAAAGGCTCATAAAATTTGCAGTTTTGATATTTGAAATACTTTTTTAATAATCAGTACAGAGCAATCTATAACTGTTACTTCATCTTTCGAAAGTCTACTTGAGCAAGCGATATTGTGGTACCAATACTATCATTTTTTAAATTTGTAGCTAGTTCCCATGTTGCATAAGACAATCCAACTATAAACTGACCATAATGAGGAATCACGAGTGAAGCATCAAACCAACAGCAAAATAAGGTTCACGACTCAACCATAGTAGCTAAAAGATGAAAAGTCAGTGAGATGGAGGTATTAAACAGCAATACTTATTGTTAACAAGTGACAATGAAAGTTGGGGACATTACATGAATTGTTTAGCATGCATACACATATGACCCTTCCATATGCCAAAATGGGGGAAGTCTCAGGCACTTGGTTACCCATTTTTTCACTCCAGCCTATCTAGCATCATACCCTTTGTTCAGTCTTGCACTGCACCACCCTGCTCTACTCCCCAGTCCCCATAGTCACCAACAGCCAAACAGCCAAATTTCAGCCCAAATTCAACTATTCTATGACATATGTATTCTTATACATTTTTTTATAAAACATTATTCTAGTACCATACACACAGCCCATTTCTCTGGAAACCCATACATGCCTTTCCTTCAATCCTAGCAATAGCATGTCTGTAAGTACATTTTGGTTTGTGTACAGTTTATAAAGCTTATAGGGGAGTATCTTCACAGGTATTTTAACATGCACAGTACATGGATGATTTTGGCAACCATTGCTATTAACTGATCTAATTATTAAACCTGAAGAATCAACATGTCAAACAGAGACATTTTTACTATATTATATTATAAATCGTACATACACCAGATATAGATCAGGTAGTCTGGAAATGTAGAACACAATGTCACATAAACCACATAAGGAAGGCGCACTAAATATGAAACACAGTGTATGTTAGGAAGTCCATCTGAGGTCTTTTCCTAATCATTTGAATTTGAAGACTAAAGATTTTTCGTAATTTCTGCTAATGGGTTTTTAGTATCTTAATTCTTTAATCACATTATCACAAGAGTGCTATTTTTCAAAACGTAAACTACCAACAACAAGGCATGTAACAGTTTTAATAAATTTTTCAAATATGGCTACGGATCAGGTCATCACGAACACTAATGAGTAATTTCAAAGAACAAAAGGAGATAACAAATCAACAAATACCATTTGAATTTCTTTATCTTTTAACAAGTTAAATTACCACACTTATTGCAAATAGTCATACTTGAGGTTTGAATGGTATCTTTGAGTACAGAGATCATTCAAATGTCAATAAAACTAATGAAACTAACCGCTAATGATAACTTCAACTGCATAATAGCCAAAACATAAATCTCCATAAAATACCCAAAAGGAGTATAGTTCATCTCAAGAAATGAAACAACATAAAACAACATAAAAATGCTTAAACCAAATGCAGAAATTTGTAAACTTTCATAGCTGTTAACACTATAGGCCTCTTTTTTCCCTTGACAAAAGATACACATTTGAGCATCAAATGGATTTTCGCCACCATAGGATGATTAAGAATGACAACAAGAGGAACACTTTACCCCTATTTAGACACCTCATTCACACAACAAAAGTAATACGCGAGCAAGTGCTTAGTGCGCATAAGCCCTTGAACCAAAACAGCATTGCATGACATGAATAAACAAAAAAATGCAGCAACATACAATGAGCCACCAAATCAGATTAAGAATTGACAAACAGAACAAACCATGTAAAGCCATTCTGATACTACATTCACAAAACCAAAATCAGGCATGACTCAAGAGACGCGCATCTAAGCATTTAGTTCTAGAATTACGACAACAAGTAACAAGTAAAGCAAAAGAGAAGATGAAAACCCTAATGCGAAAAAAGGGTATTGAGGGAAAACCTTCAAAGCAGAGAGCTGGGTCTCGAGAGACTGAAGAGCATCGCAGATATTCAAAAGGGTCTCTGCTCCATCGTCTTCCTCTTCATCCTCGGCCTCTTTCATGGCAGTCTCGTTCCCATGGTACTGTTGCAGTGACGGGTCTTCGCCGTTCTGGGATTGAGTAGTGGCTTTGTGGATGCAATTGCTGATCTTGAAACGTAGCTCAGTGGCTCTGGCCAGCACTACACTTGTACCTTCTTCTTCCATCCCTGTGTATCAGTGATGGTTCTTGATGATGCCCAGTATTTGAACTGTACTGGGTTTGAAGTTTATGCCAAAAGAAGTGAAATCAAAATGGTGTTTTGACTTTGAGGGGTTTGATGGGTGAGGTATTGTACTCTTTTTTCAACAGAAAAACCAAGAAAACATTTTGGTGTACAATTATATTAAAAAGGCATTTAATAAGTGATTCTGGTGCTATCTCCGTGGATGACTTTCTCTTCCTTTGGCTACATTTTCTGAAACAAACAAAATGGAATCTTTCACTTATTAATTTATTTCCATTTTTATGTAGTTGCACTTTTTCATGACTGTTCGTTTTATTTTTTTCTTCTCAAAACGGGGTTTAAGACCGGCAACGAGACGGGACGGGTTTTTTCTTTTTATAAACAAGCGTAACAACCGATACTCGAATACGAGAGACAGAGTTGAGTTTCTTGGATCATGAAATACTTGTGAAATGAAACTACACTACTAATTAATAAGATACTTTATACATCACAAACAGAGCCTCTCTCTTGCTTCTCTCAACTCTGTACACCAAAAAATTGAAGCAAAACAACTTGGAATGACACCTGAATCACAACCATGTCATCTTGAATTCATCACAATCCACAGAAGTAGCTCAAGCTTTTCAAGAATGATCTTGAAGAAGTTCAGTAATGATTCATCTGTCATTCTGAGCTATCATGATCTGATACTGAGGCTCTTAAGCTACTTCTCTTGACAGCAGATACTGGAATGAGAAGTTGTGAGGAACCCACTCAATGCTCTTCCAAACTTTTCTCTGCTGACAAGCTTGAATGTTCCTTTTCCTCCAAGAGCTAGGCACAAATTGCTCAATCATCTCCACCAAACCAGCAGAGCACAAACCCAAATCCTTTGCGAAAGACTCCACAATCTTTGGTAGCAAAATTTTATGCTCCTTTTGTGTACTTATGGCTGATCCAATGTACTCTTCTTTAGCATTTTCGAGCTCCATGTAAACGTTTTTGGGTGTGTATATACGAATCTATGGAAGCAATTAGTCTATCAGAAATAGAAAACCTTATCTACAATACATGCATATGCATTAAGTTCATTTGCTTACTGCAGGATCTGAATGGCTTCCTGAACATAGAGCAAAATGTAAAAGAGGTTCCGGGTTCTCAATTGCATATGATCTCCTTGCATCTCCAGCCTTGAACTTTGTCTTCCACGAAAACAACAACCGCAACCACTATAGGGACAAGACAGTTAAATCAGCTTCAATGTGTACAAACACATAACAAAGTGATGCTAGATTATATGCAAGAGTCTTGATGGTGATGAAATTTACTTGTCCTGGACGAGGCATTCTGCATCCAAAAATAGAACTCTGTATCATATCTACGCTTATGTCGTGTCCTCCCACATTATATGCAGCCTGAATCATCCATAGACTTGTGAGCACACAATTCCACACCATATTCTAATCCAAGGCTAATTAGGGATGGTATGTTCACCTTAAGTAGTAAAGACGTTCTCTTCAGATTGTTTCGTGGAATCCCATAAACCAAATATACCTGTAGGATAAAAAACACACAACAAAAATGGATTTATTTGCTTTAATCTTTACACAAACGATGTAAAACTTCAATGAAAACGCATAGTTATGTTATTACATGCATCACAAGTGCATTGTGCACATTAATCCAGAAAGCAAGCTTTTCCTCGTGTTTCATCCTTCTTGGATCAACTTCCTCTAAACGATAAACGAGTGACCTACAATAAATTTGCATTCATATTTCATTGTCATTGATGTTTCCAGAAGGTAACTTATATCAGAGACTGTATAAACTCACCTAAAATTTTGTAGCATGTGTTCAATCTCTTTCAACTTATGATCCTCTCTACAAATCCCAAGTACCTTCACCATTGCTCGATATGGTCCACTGAATTCTTTGGACTCCCCGGTTTGGAAAGGATTATCACAATGGGAATTAAAATATGACAATTTCCTGCAGCTCGGGCTCCATCTTTCCCCCTGATCTTGTAAAAAGAACTCGTTTGTTGATGACGAGAAAGAACATGGAGAGGAAGGACCGTCGTGACTGAGCAAAGGTGGATCTGCGAGCTCACAATATATGGCGGAGATGCACCTAATCATTTCCTCTGAGAGTTTGTTTGGTGTTTCTTTAACGTGATCAAACACACAGGTTCCAAGATGCTCTGCCAGAGTGATGGCATTTGTATCAGCAAGCGAAGATTTCTGGAGGACAAAAATGGAACCAACAAATTAATAAGAGATGATAATTAGCTGAAGATATGTATGGAATGATATGAGTGATTACCTCTAGCATTGACAATGGCAAGGAATGATATGAGTCAACAGCTTTAGCTAGAAATTCCCTAGATGGAGAAGCTCTAGCGGCGCACGTTGAACGCTGAGACAGCGATGAGTGACTCCGGTGAATGCTAGAATCAAATAACTTCTGATTGACCGTTGAATCTTGAGGTGACATGGGATGATTCTCCAACTTAATGTCATCTTCTTGAGCTTCAAGAAACGTCTCTTCGCGTGAGATTTGAGTTGGTTTCAATCCTTCATCTTTAGTTGATAAGGAAGAACACTGTCTGTCAAATGTTTTCCTATACATGGAGAGAAGATATTGTTCCAAATAAACAACTTCCAACTCCAAAACTGCAATGTCTTTGATCAGTTCCATAGCATCCTGAGAAGCAAGATACAAGAGTTCAGTTGTGCTGTACCAAGTAACAAAATTGCATTATTGTGAACATTGTAAAAAGACTTAGTTACCTTGGGAATTGATTTTTCATTTGTAGCAGTAAGACAGAGAGGCCTATTAGTTAGCGCCTTCTCTAATGCATTTCGCACCAAAAATTGTTCATGTAACCTATTTTGAAGCTCATGAATCTGTCAAAAAGAAATATCAGCATCCATATAGCATAATGTATTCTTATATCAGCATCCATGTCAGCTTCTATACAAGAACTCTATTATATGTACATGTACAAGATATATATAAGTTGACATATACCTCTTGATTCAAAGAATCTTTAGCCTCCATCTCAGGGGAATTCTTCTTTTTTGCCTCAACACAACCCTTGTGATGTCCCATATCCTTTTAACAGAAAATCTAGCTATGAGCAAACTCTTGACTCAAAATTCCTAAATTGACAGAAACAAAATCCCAAATATGCCTGCCCTTTGAAGCAAATCATTAGTAAATATTGATGAGCAAGAATACAAAGTACAAAGCTATAAAAAAAATAAAAACAAAAGTAGCTATTGCTAAGATTATAGAGTGGACCACAAATATATACTTTTCTGTTTAAAAGACGTGTGAAGAAGAGAATGGGCTTACCAGTCTTTGACGATAAGAAGCTTGGAGTTTGTTTTGTTTGGCTTCCTCAATCTTTCTCTTGACAGTCACAGGACCATTGTCCATGCTGCAGATAATATATATTGCAGCACAATTAGCAGGAACAAATCTATATGCAACAATTCAACAATGAATCTTCTTAAATTTCATTCAAGAACCCAACTCATAACTTTTCAAGGGCATTTGCATGGTAGAAGCAAACTCAGAGACTAGTATCAAACACAAAAACTAAAAACACAGCATAACATTGTATACAAGCAAACCATGACTGACCCAAAAACATGAAATATGTAATGTGCAGTACCTCTTGGAATGCTTGTGTCCTGGATTTCGAACTTCCATAAACTTCAAAAATGGGTTCAAACTAGAAGACCTCCCTTTTAGTTGGTGCATTTGCATCAAAGAGTGGTACAAATATTCGCTGAAGTCAGAGCATTAAATTGCATCAAACACATTCATCAGATACTGAGAAGGTGAAAGAAAAAAGAGAAGAACAGAAGAGAACACAATGAAGGAAGCATACAAAAACAGCATTTATTGAAATCAGAACAAACAGTGTATTGTGATGGGAACAACAGAGAGCAGAGAGAGACAACTCACCAAATGGGTTTCTTGAAAAGCTGAGCCAAAATCTCTGGTGCTTCAAGAAACCAATTGGGTATACTCTGATATGTAAATTTCAAACCCAAAAACAAAATTGATTGTCCTTTCTTATTTTTTGATGTATAGTGCAGCATTAACAAGATGAGTATGGTGTTTGTGATGGAAAGCAATACGTCACCTTTTAAGCTCTTTTGCATTAATGGTGGGCTTTTTTGGCATTTGCATTAAAAGAAGCAAAGGAGATGAGTTGGTGTGGGTGTGGTGGCTTTTGATTGAAGAAAGTCACAGTGAGTGTAGCTCTCAGCCATTTCTGAGGAACAAAAAATAAACATGGAGGGTGGAGCAGGTAGCTGGCTAGCTACTACAAAGGTATCATATAAAGCAAGAGAGACAAGAATCCTTGGGACATTGACTTGCATTTGCAGAAAAAAAAAAGACACTTTTTTCTCATTTATTTATTTGTGACAAATGATGGATATAGATATTAAAGTGCTAAAATCTCATTGCACTTGTATATTTTTTGCAACACCAAAAAGTCTAAATTTTAGTTTACATCACTGACAGATTATGAATAGCCTTTTGTTAACTTGTGAAAATTGTTATAAATTAAAAATAATAATAGTAATGAAATCTAGAAAAACTTGATTTTGTGGTGTGAACTAAAAGCAAGTTAGGACCTGTTGGTTGACCTGAACCTGAAGTGAACCATTCATTCAGAAACAAAACAAGAGCAGTTTGTTTCATTATAAGAGTCACATGACAAAATGTAAACCTAAGTCCAACCTGGCTGGCTGGCTTTGGCCATGATGTATGAACAGAAAGATTCCAAAAACAATATCATGTTTACTAATTTAAATTTCAAAGAAAGAAGAACAAAAATGTAGGGTTACGGCTTCATTCTAATATGTATGGTGGTCGAACTGAGGTGTTCCCGCAAACTTGTTCCCGAAGCATCCTCTCACAGTTACAAAACTTGACTCATGATCAAGAAACTCGCATTCACAAACGTCACCTTCCACATTCGGACAATTTTCGTTCGCAATATGAGATTGGGCATGGGTAGTGCTCCACCGCGGCCAAGAATTCTCTTTGCCATGAGCATTGATTTCTCCTTATATGTCTTTCAACCGTTATGTTGCACGTCAAGTCACTTTTAAAGCGCAAGGAAAACCACAATACTTGAACAACACAGATTTTGTAACGAAGAATTTAATTAAAAAATAAATTATGATTTTTTGACAGAAATATAAATGATTATTTAAAAACATGGTTGTTCTTATTGGTTCATAATGAGATTTGCCTAATATAATGTCAACGTTGTATTATATCAAGTTCGCATATAAATGGTTTATCTTACAATTCAAGACCAATATTGTGGTACACTTGTACGTCTCATAGTATTAACCATGATTGGAAAACAATATCTCTAATATTAAAAATCATGCTTCAACTAAGAAAACCTTTTGAGTATCATCCAAAAACATAGTAATATAAAGGAAGAAATAAAGAGGATTTTGAGATAGATATGGGTGTGGTTAGGTAAAGGTTAGGTTTGGTGGGTGCATAGAATGGGACATATGTAAGACCTAAAAGGAGTGCACTTTGACATGGAAAAGCAAATCCTCAAAAGGGCTGAAAGGTGAATTAATGTCAAATGAGAAAAAAAGTTAATGCAATTTTGGTGGTCATGCTCATGCATACACTATACAGTTTCGTGGCTTTTTTTATAAAACAAAAAGGCAAATTTAGAGGATGATTCAAAGCACATGCATGGTTTTGGTTTGTTAGTGACAATAAGCACAGAAGTTAAGTTAGTGCAAAAACATGAAGAAGTTTCTGATTTGGAAGCGGACCATGGGTCAACCTCTAAACTCATCCAATTTACTAATCAGATCAAAACAAAACAACACATTTCAATGAACAACTTGTACATATACCAATAAGATGACAAATTAAATTAAGAGATGAATCAAGAACATGCATGGTTAAACACAATCTGTGCAGGTTCTCGAATGGAAAGCTGCTTCAAATTTCAATGGAAACTGACAGACATGCTCACACATTCATATTTTAATTGTCTTGCGGCTCTAAAAGCAACTCGATTTGCATTTAATGTTTTTGTTTAACCAAAAACGAACAAAAATTCTGCAAACTCCAAAGTCTTTATATAAAACGATTTAAGATCAGAAAACAAGAAGCTCAGGTCCCTAACACATGAAAAACAAGTATTGGAAGAAAAAGGTACTGAACCCAAGTGAGAACTCTAATATATTAATCTGTTGAACATTTTCCAACTACTTGTTTATGAATATTATGCACATATATTCAAGAACAATATAGAGGAAATATGAAACTATGCATGTTGGTTGATGCCAACAAACTCATTGGATTCATAATATTAGAGAAATTTTGACGCAGCGCCCAAAGTAAGAGACGTTTCATGGAAACGAATCTAAACATTAAGATTTGTGAAAAGAGTAGAAACCCAAGAAAAGACACATGAAACAAAGAGCTAACTTTCCAATGGAAACTGTAACAACAAAAGATTAGTCAATGCCAAATGATAGGAGGCTAGGAGCTGAAAGCAGCATCTTCTCTTGTGCTATGTGATCATATACCATAAATAAATGTAAAACTACTATTTACCCTCAATACAATAAACCCATAAAACACAACACTAGCATATTTGGTCCCAATAATATGTTCTACAGCTAACCTCTTTTTCTTCATATATGTCCTTCATTCATGATCACAAGGTTTACAAAGATGCGGTTCAAACCTGAAACAGGAGGAAACCATGTAGAATCCCCCGGATGCATTTCCTCGGGCAACATTGCTATCTGCAGTCTAGAATTCATCATCAGGAAAGAAAAAAAAAATGATGTGAAGAAAGGATACATAAAGTTACCATACTAATAATCTCCAACAGTGTGGATTTATCTCAAAAGATCATTAAAGAGTCATAAGAATATAGGAGAATTTACAAATCTAAATTCACCAAAGCCCCAATTAAGGCCTATGTACAACATAAGGCTTTAAATAACTCAGAATCATGAAGAAGATCAGAGACATATTCTTAATTCTCCTCCTAAATCAATTAACATAAGCAGCATAAAAAATGCCATAGCAAAAAAAGGTAAAACACTTGAGTGCTAAATCCATAAATACTCTTTCCTATCCAAACAAAATGGGGATCTTAAGTTAGAGCTGTACACCAGTTATTATATTCTGCTAACTTCAGTTCCTCTCAGTAACCTCTGCTGGCAAGTTCAGATCAAAAAAACCACCAACAACAGTGTCCTTTCTAGCCCGCTTCCGAGAAGAGCATGCACTATTGTCTGAACTCCCAGAGCCTAAGGGTCGATCAATCTCCACAGTTCCTCCTACATTCAGAAATCGCTTTTAAATTATCTTCTAAACTGCATAACATTAAATTGTGAACATGAGAGGATAAATATAACAAATCAGTTTTTCAGTATAGACTAAAATAATCCAATGTTTGCTCTAAATGAACAGGAATCCTATTGTTACCCTGGATCCCTTCTCATTCACGAGAGGGGGCAATGACATGGTCATTAGCTTTAGGAAAAAGACTACTCCCAACATGATACATGATATTATGTGGTAGTTTAGATCCTAGTAAACAATATTACTATAGTAGATTGAGTGTCTGCGCACGCCAAAAAATAAACAAATCAAAACGAGCCAGAAGGCTTGATCTATTCAAAATAAGGTGTACATAAACCTAAGCTATTTCCTATTATATTTGAAGTCAACTCTTGTAATGTCCTGTATAAAGGTCACTTATTCAACGTCAATATATGAACGATAGCAATTCATATTCTGTAACATATGCATATGTGTTAACAAGAACACTGGGTAGACAACTACTGGGCATACCATCAAAAAGCTAGCCAGTCATTAAAAGACAAGCCCTGACTTCTAGAGTAGATGAAATAAGTGTATCAAGAAAGTTAAATCATAGAACAAGAATGGAATTTGAAAAGGACAAGAGAAGTCATAGTTTGAGCTCAGCAAGCACATGGAACCAGTTCAGCTTGTTCCTCATCTACAATCACAACTGAACCCTATAAGAAATACTTTTATGAAGCACGAGTACGGGTTTCGGTAGAATTGATTTTATGAAGCACGTGTATGGGTTTAATTAATCAATACTATTTTTTTATATCGATTGTCAGTTATTACTAGATTAATTAGTTTAGTTTAAGAGTGGAATGGGTTTCAGTACGTAGTTTAGATTAATAGTGACTTAATAGATGTAATTTTTTATATTATTGTTAACATTTAAATTATTATAATAAATAGTTCTAATATATATATTTTTTGCTTATAATAAAATAGATCAGAACTATTTATTATAATAATTTAAATGTTAAACAATAATTCAAAAAAATCACAGCATAAAAAAACCAATACAAACGGTAGATGGATCTAAAAAAAAAAAAAAAAAAAAACTAAACTGAACTTAACTTCACGCCTAAAATATGCACTCACGATACTTAAGCGGGGAACTAAACCTATGCTCGTCATTCGAAAGGGCAGGGGAAAACAATTACATGTGCGTATGCCATATGCCACACTTTTACTTCTATAATATGATACACACACGCACACCAATAAAGACCAGTAGAGAAGTTAAATCCACTAAACCACTTGTGGTGAATACTTACCAGTATTGCAAGCTTTAGTGCTCCAACAAGCAGGAAGTTCTGATGCCCTCTCAATGCCCTTTGACTTGTAAGGAGCTATATTATGGGTACCAAGTTGGAGGCAACCTAACAAATCATTCTCAATGCATTCGTACCTGTTCGTAGTTCAATAGTGGGTGAGTTACAACAGCTTCATATAAATATGTAATACATTTGTGACAGGCTGACAGCTATACTTACAATTTCTTGCAGAGGTTATCAGTTATCACAGAAAGATTGATTACTTGCATCCTTATTTCCATAACTTTATCCTCATCATACTGATCAAATGGTTCCTCTATAAATTTGGAGAGCTTCTCAACATTTGCCTCAAGCTGCTGCTGCTGATCCTCAAATAAGTGCTGTTTTATCTCTCTTTCCTCATCTGTCATCTCATCCTTGAACAGCTCGTCTCCAAACATATAAAATGCAAATGGGTATGAATATGAAAGAACCCGCCTTGATCTGAAAAGTCTGTACAGTCCATTAGTTACCCAGCTAAAATCTTTCAGTGTTGATTCCTTCTCCTCTGAAATTGATATTTTCTCTCGTATATTCTCCCTCAGTTTACTTTCAAGCTTAAAAGAGTCAGTATGAGCTTTGTATCGGCTATGGTAGTGCATATACCGATAAAGATCTCGCTTAGCCCGTTCAGCGCTTTTCTCTTTGTCTTCTTTGTACCGCCCACAACTATGACCAGCAATACTATGCCAAGTATGGTCTCGACCAGTAGCTCCACCACATAGCCAACTGGATCAAGAGGAAAAGAAATAAATAAAAACTGGAATAGTTGTCAACCTCCATTATGAAACATACAAACCCACCTCCCTCCACATGCAAGCATGCGCGTGCACGGACACACACTATATTTAGATATTAAACCAAGTGGGTGGGAAATCAGAAAGCTACTTTAATGTGTGACCAACAATCAATGCAACTACATAATATTAGTCATGTTCTGATGAGCAGTTTAACTGACAGGAACAAAGAATGGTGATAATATGAGCTTGAACCATCAAACTTCCATACAAGCAAAGCACAGATATTCAAAACGCAAGACTAAACAAAGTGGTTTGAGATGTACTCAGTCATTATTTTCTACCAGGAAGTAGCCATACTGAAGGCACCAAATTAGGACTCATCAAACTTAAGTCCGAAATTTCATTAAGTTCACTTAGAATAAACATATCCAGGAAAGTGGAAAACTATAATGTGCAAAATGGACCAGTACGTAACAAGTTACTCATCCAGTCATCCTAGAACTAGAAGGTGGTCACATGGAGCAAAGGAGGTACACTTCGACATAATGATTGCATTTAATAAATGTAAGAGCAAATAGATTCAAATGAAATAAAAAAATTCTTTCATTCAATAAAGCATTTTAAAAAATGATAACATCCTTAGCTTGCACCAAAGCAATTCAATTTTAAAAGCATTTATAAATAAACTACCCACATGAATGTGGGTGTGAGTGAGTGAGCGTGCACTTAAGAAAACAGCTCATAAAGTATTAAATTCAACACCTGCAAATAAATACAACTAAAGATTCACATTACAAAGCAATGAAAGAATGAAAAGAGAGAATTGGAAAGAGAGACAGTAAAGTCTACGGGAAGAGATATAATCGAGTCTATGTTTGATATGCTTCTTCACAGTTCACAACTGAAGTAGATTAAGTGCCTCATAAGAAACAATATACTATCATCAGTTGTACAGCAAGTTGATGAAATTGAAAATATGATTGCAACTCCTCCAAAACAAAGGAAGGACTGTCCATCGTTTGAAGAAATGCAGAGGGATTGGGTGAGAAGAGCTCCATTACTAGATTAGGGGCGAAAATCTGGGTGTAAGTTAAAAACATAGAAGTATATAGAAATCTCAACTCCATCCATTGTCTTGGTGGAATGGATGAAGATCAAGTACTCACACATAAGGAGCTAAATGATTGGTGAATCTTCTATCATCTTTCCTACCCCAAAAAAGGAAAACTATCAAATCCCATGGATTTTAGAGCCCTGTTGCCACCCCAACCCTCCCCCAACATAAAATTTGAAAGAACAGAGATAATTGGTTAAAAGATAGAAACCCTCACCAGAATGCTTGCCCACAGATACAGCTCACAAGATTGCAACCACCATTCTTCTCCACAGGCTTGTAACACTTTGGACAATGCTTCGTGTGAACTCTGATCCAGTTAACAGTTTCTGACTCATCGCGACATTTCTTGACCCAAAGCTCCCACATCAAACATGAGCAAGGCGAATGTGTTTCTGATAAACAACTGAAACAAAACTGTAAACTGCATGAACATTCAACCTCACAAAACTCATCATCCTCAACACGTATTGCATTCCCACAGTGGGGGACACTTGGGCACCATTTAACCATTTTATTATCCTCAATATATGACTGAAGAAGGAAACGATCAAATTTCTCAGCGAGATCAGGATGCCTTTTATGAACTAGATTTCTGATTACGGCTTCATCACATATAGCATTGCATTTGTGTGCCATACACTTAATGCGCTTGCTCTGGCCCTCATTTATCTTCACAATAAAGTGCTCTGTCCAACCTATAAAAGTAAAGCAATACAATCAAATATAAGAGATCAATTTAGTGATGTTTCCCTATAGTGAAAATGCACACCTTACAGATTCAATGACAAACTGGATATAAAGCATCAATTATTAAACATAACTGCATTATAACATATCACTGTAATACCAAAAAAACTAAACTTAAATATAGCTATACACAAATATATTACACAGCAGCTTTGAGACTATGAACCTGGCTATCAACAAAAATCTGGCCTAAGCAAAAAAGCAATGTACATACTATGGCAGAGAACTTACAGCTGTTGCAAAAGCAATGACTGCAGTCCATCTTTGTAGCCTCCTCACTAGATACATCCTCCATGCAGATATCACACATTACTGTGGAAGAAGACACTGATGAGTCAAGATATTGATGCTCAACTACAGACACACCAGCTTCAGCAAACAGGCGGGTTTTCCCCTTCTCCACAAATACAGCAAATAACTTCTCAGCGTCCCAACGATGATGAATAAGTAAAGTTCGCGCGTGATGTTCTCTTAGTGACAACAAGTCCATCACTTTACGCAAATCCTCCCTCTACATCAAATCAGTTCAAAGACAACTCAAGATTACCAACCTTAGGAACACAAAGTTGAAATTTTCATGAAAAATAAAGAGTTAAATAGCTTGGTACCCTTGGACGGAATTTTTAAAAAATAAGTCCCTAAGGTTTTTGCGCTTTTTAATCCTTAGATTGGTCATATTATTTGGTTTTCGCTGGTACTTGCTACAACCGATTTGGGTCAGAGGTTTGTGGTGCTGCACCTAGGAAGGAGAAATAAGGAATTCTGAGTTTATTTGGTGTCTTGCAAAGCAACGTAGTATAGATTTTTTCTTTTGTTCTCATCCAGAACAATATCGTTTTGAGTAAGCCAAATCATAAATCCTCATCATCGTAGTTTTATTCTGCTAACATGGTTTGATGACGTGCCATTTTTATCATATATCAGTGAGAGAGCAATTGAAGCGAATACCACCAAGGTAAACCACAAAATATGACCAGTCATGGGGTTAACAAGCTCAAAAACCCTAATTAGTGACTAAATCTTTAAGAAAATGACAGTCTAGGAGTACCAAACTATTTAACCCAAAAAGAAAAATAGAAGTTCTGTTATCTTTCCCGCTACCTGTGCAGCCAATAGTGATTCGCTGGTGATTACCTGCAAAATGTCAAATAAGATTTTTCAAAATAAGTTCACCTTTTCGAAGTCCAAAGTATTACTATGAACGACATATAAACAACCGTAATACAAATCAAAACATCAAACTCCTGAATTGGGAGTTAAGAAAGCATTGTTCAATTTCAAAATTGAGTACATACAAGAAAATTGGATGGAAAAACTGAAAATTTGAAAACTAGCAAATTATGAAACCAGCTCTCCTTCTGAAAAGGGTTTACTTATCAAAATTAGGGTCTATGAATTTCAGAAAGAGTGCATAACTTAAGAGTTATTAAATATTAACAACAAACATGGTCCCACAACGCATGAACTGAACGATACAGCAATTAAAGAAATACAAATATTATGCGGAACCATACATTATCATAAATTACTGTCAGGTTATTAAACCATGAGTTGATTCAGCTGCTGTGTGTACATAGCCACAGCAAAAATCAAAGCTTTCACCACCAAAGGGCATGGAGAACAATACAGAAACAATGGGGAAAAATAGGAGCTGATCTTCCAAAACCCCAAATCAACAATCTAAATTCTGATTCGGTTTAAGGAAAAAGAGCAATAATTAAATACCTGGCTGGTTGGGGCCTTAGACGGGGCCCACTGAACACCAGATTCTTCATTCTCGAGGCCGTCGAGCGAGTCCTGATCGGAGTAATAGTACTCCTCGTCACTCATGCAATCCTCCATCGATTTCAAACAAATTGACAGATAAGAAGAAGAAAAATCAGAAGCTTATCAATATAATCATATAGTGTTGCACAGAAATTGGGTGGAGTGATGGCGAAAGCGATCGCGGAGTTATATAGTGAGGTTAAGAGGAGGTTTCCGGCGAGATCAAGGACAATTCAGGCAGGTTCGCCGGCGATGAGAGTGAAGGAAAGGCTTACAGAGGAAGCAATTGATACGAGACGATACGCCAGGTTGAGCTACAATAGAAGGCATTGAGAATTCTAGTTCTTTTAAACGTCGCCGTTGGGGTGGAGACCAAGTTGAATGGTAATACAATGTTTCAAAAACTGATCAGAAGGTTGTCGTTTATGAATCTTTTTATTTAACAAGTCATAAGTATTTAAAAACACGTTTATAATGCATATTAAAGCCTCGCATCATTAAATTTTTAATTTTGGCACCGATACTAATGAATTTAAGCAACTTTATATACATAAGCTAAATTTGTACACAAATCCCATAAAATATAGACCAAAGTAGATAAATATTCAGTTCATTTTGTCGAAAATCTGTTGAAAATCTAACTTGATGATGGTCGATGAGAAGTTGCGCCTGGTGAATTTTGTTTCCGATGAGTATACCCTATGTGAATTGCCAACGTTTTGTGAACACACTTTGAACATCGTTGACTAGCATAGGCATATATGAAATATTCATTGAGCCATCGCAGAGAATAAGTTTTTGAAACTAGAGTTAGGAAACCGGGTTTATACCTTTGTCCAAGCTTGCAGTTGCTTGAAAACTTGGTATAAAAGCCATGACGTCCGACCTCAAAATGTGCCAGCACTGATAGTATAAGGTCATGTACCACTCAAGCACATTGTAGCGAAAATGAGAAAATACTGAAATCAATAACCATATAGTTGAACGTTTGATCTCAAATGGAATTTCAATTCTCATTTTCATTACAAAACTTATAATTCAAGCGCTACCATATTCGTTGAGCATGTCACTGGACTCCTGCACATTCAAACTACAAATGATCATACATCGCTGAACGCAGCAAGATCGAACAAAGGTTGAAACATCGTCAGATCAAAATTACAACTTCACATCCAACTAATCATTCTCCATTCAGCTCTTCCACATTTGTCCGTAAAAGATAATCTTCACCCTCTAATTCATCTTGGTACATGCAAATAGAAGGCACCTCACACCCTTCATTAGTTTCTTTATCACCAAATGATCTCCTTCCCTGTCCAAGGTTAGAATCTCTCATTAAGCAACCCAGATAATCATTCAAGCACAGCACAACCAGAAATTGAGAGTCTGAGTCTCTGAGTTGACATTTAGTTTGTAAAATCTGAAATATGTACTTCCATGAATTACTACCAGAAATGTTCTTTTTTTGGAATCAGCCAATAAATAAAAACATGACTCTGCATTAAATATCATCTGAGATGTTTTATTTTGATTTAGGTCACTTTAAGTCAGATACTCGAGGCTTATAGATTCTTTGAACTCAGATTATCATCACAAATACTCCCCCCTCAATCCCAAAATGTGTCCACTTTCTTTTTTAATTAGTTAGTTATGCATGAAATACTAACAATATTTGTCGATAAGTTAGTTAGATACCTTTGACTTCATTGGAACAATAGCACACTTGTATAAAAAGAAAAAGTTCATCCCTAACTAATTTATCCATAAAAAAAATTTAAATAAGAAAGCGGAATCATTTTGGGATGGTGGAGATAATTATTTTACTCTGTAGATAAACTTATGAGTTTTGGGACTAACCTTTTTCAAGGTGTAGAAAAAATAGTGAAATCCATCACCAAAGGTGCTCCACTCAACAGACCAGGTAAATTCTGGAGCTTCAAATAAAGGACGCCTGAAATGCGGCTGTAAGCAATGTAATTTTAGCAAAAGGCAGGAGCAATGGCCATCATATGAAAGAAAAGTTTTGAAGTAGATTGTTGCATCACCTGCCCAAAAGAAATTGAAATGAAAATGCCATCTGGTTTCAGAACCCGCTGAACCCCGTTAAGCATTGCCTTGGCCCTTTTTACTGTTGCAGGGTGAGGGTTCCATGGGTCACCACTGTCCACGAACAACACATCCTTCAGATATGACATATTTGCACTAGATCATTAAAAGAGATATGGGTGCGGATTAATGATAAATATGAAAATTAAGATTAGACACTCAAAACACAAGAACAAATTAATGGTCAGTTTGGATCTTTAAATTTGACTTGAAATCCTGAATTTCAGGCAAATCTAATGTTTG
>JAYMTA010001489.1:0-19810 GCA_036897625.1 Pelargonium cotyledonis
CCACAGGGTGTATCCAATAGCCATGAATCAGAAGCAGTGAGATTGACTTCTATCATATAGATACCTTTATTGGGGACGACAGGTTTATCACCTTCGGTTTTCTTTATTTCCTCCAGGAAGAGCTTGCAATTCCATTTCCAATGCCCCACTTTGTTGGAGTGGAAACATTTGCCTTTGTCCTTGACAACCTTTTGGAATCCTCCCTTAGGCTTCAACGCAGTCGCACTACGCTTCTTGCCTTTAGCTCTTTTTCCCTTTGAATGGTTCACCATCAACACATCTTTGGATTGCGCAAATTCTTCTCAGTTGTTCTTAACATGTTGAGAAGTTCAGGTAGGGGACGGTCCATTTCTTGCATGTTATAGTTCATAACGAATTGAACAAAAGAATCCAGCAACGATGCAGGATTAAATCTATTGCCAGCTGTGGATCCAAAGAAGATCTAAGCCTAGTAAGATTCTCGACATAGCCAATCATCTTAAGCAGATGGGGCCCAACAGATTCCCCTTCTAACATTTTGCACGAGAATAATGCCTTGGACGTCTCGAACCTTTCGGTACGAGTTTGTTCTTGGAACAACTGTTTAAGATGAGTGATTATTGGTGTATGTCCGGCAACTATACCAGAGTCGACCTTGTAATAATGGACTGTGAAGTCCGAATATCGATCCTTAGGGACTTGGTCGGTGAATAGCTTAAACTAGTCAGTGAAAGAGTTTATAGTTTCCAAGAAAGCAAGTAAACAATGATGGAGTTTGAAAATGTTTTGTGTTAACTAATTAACGTCAACAAGAAAATAAAATAAAATAAACTAAATCAGGTCAATTAATCAATCAATTAAAATTAATCAATTCAAAACAAAATCAACTTGTAATTGGATAAAGAGAGCGTGATTCAGAGCATCACGCGAACCAGCAAACACTTCCGGATCCGGAGCTTTTATCATTTTATGTGGCTTTGTGTAGGAAGAACTAGTTGCATCCTTATGTGTAAGAGCCTTCTTGCATAGGATGACTTTGACTTGCAACGCTTCCAGCTTGCGCTCCAATTTTATTCGCTGACTTATTTCCATGTTCAGCGATCCTCAAGTACAACAGTGCGTACTTGTGTGCGGATAGGTCCTCATCCGTTGAGTGGCCTTCAAGATCCGCCATGCATTGTTCAAGGTCTCCCAAGTGAGTGTTCAGCTCCTTTGTCTTGTCAATCAAAACTTCAAGCATAAATTGGCTACGTTCCTCTAATTGGGCTAGACGTTTACCCTACGCATCATCAATTTCGAGCATCCTTTCCTCCAATGTTTTCATGGTCATTTTTCGACCTTCAAAATTCATACTTTCCCCTTGACATGTCATGATTTCTCGGGCAAGTAAGTCACAAACAACAACTATATTAGCAGGTTAGAAGCGCTCTAATATCAACTGAAAGCAAAGCGTCCGACACTTAGACGTTTTTGTGAGTCTAAGTTAGCTTAATTGAGCTTAACGTTTTTGTAATACGACATCATGCTTGTTGCATGGAAAGGCATCAAAGAAGCTTTGACACCTCAAGCTTCAATAAAAACAGCGTGTAGCAAACCATTCCGACCAGCTTCCTTAAGTAAAAATTGTGGGTGTTTTGTGCACGACCTCTCTCGGGTCGTAACAATAAGCTAACTTTACATTCTTTGCTTAAGCTAGATTAGAAAGCAAAAGTGGTGAAATTAATTTTGCGAAACCTCTGAATTGTTGCTTGAAAATTTCTTCTCTTAAATCCGGACATTATATTTCAAGAATGTCCATCTCATCCAATTTCTATTGGAAACCTAAATTACACGAAAGGATAAAAAATAAAATAAAGATAAAACTATTTCATTTACTCCACTCACACAAATTGCTCCTTGTAAATAGAATCTAAAATTGTATTTTTCCTTGCCTAAGAATTTACCCTGATGCTTTTATTACAGAAAGCAAAGCAAAATGGATCTACTATATTCAGCACTTTATTGGGGCTAGAGATAACAATTCAAGTTTCAAGGTCAGGTCAAAAATGCCGAACTCAAATGGACCCGCAAGGGTGCAGGTAGGATTTTTAGGTTGCAAGTCGGGCAGAGTTGTGAGTTCATGTGTAGAGTATGCTGGTTGCTCAACCGATCCATAATTTTCCATGGCAAACCCAATCCAGTTCAACCAGAACCAAAAAATGGAGGTCAAATTTTGAGTGCTTGCAGAATTAAGTTCTAAATGCCAGTTCTAGTTGGGACATAAAAAGATATAATGAGGCTAAAGAATACTCTCACTGAGAGTGTCAGCAACTTTTTTTTTAAAGAAAATTGATAGTTTTTCAATGCAGTCAAACTGATAGAGTACAATTAATTATGACAAAGGATCAAAACGTCGTAGAACATTACTATTTTGATACCAACCCATATTATGCTATATATACAGAAAAAATGAATATAAATAGACAATTCCAGAAGGGGAAAATCCGAGGAATGGTGCTTTCTTCAGGTACAGAACTACAACAATGATCTCTCCCACAAATCCTCCAGCCCCACCACAAAGGGGGAAAGGAAAAGAATAATGATTTGACTAAATTTTACCTCAATCCGTATCTCTATTACCCGCGGCTACTTTGCGGTGGCGCCTAGAACCTGACTTTCTATCTCTCCCACGTTTTGCTGGGTTCCTCCTTATTGGAGCTGTTACAACCGTCTCCGACAGAATTTCCGGTGATGATTTGTTTGGCGTTTCATTGACCAAAACTGGAGGAGGATAAACTGCAATGGGAGGGGCCAAGTGCTCCAGTAGCTCTTTATGGTATTTCTGAAGATTTGCAATTCAAACAAATAATCAATTAGATATAGCTGTAATGTCCCACAACACATATCTAGACTTATTTTCACAACATTTACACCCCATGTGTTTTAACTTCTTTTGTAAATCATCAATTTTAATGGATAAATTCATTTTCTCATTATGTTTTTTTATGAGAATATACAATGAAAGAAAGGTAATGAATTTTTCCATGCATTTGCTCCTATGTTTTAGATATGCTGAATGAGAAATGCAAAGAAATTGCACATGATAATTCTCCACATATATCCTAAAAAAATGCAATAAAGATATGAACCTCTGGCCTGGGCAGTAGAGAGCAGACCTGTATTTTGAAGTATCAGTGGAGACAGATTGTCAAAAATGATTTTTGTGACGTTCACGGTGGATGATAGTTCTCATATTCAATGACACCCCCATCCATGTATTGTACCAAAAAGGAATATAACAATGTTGAATCTCAATTGCTTCCTAACGGCTAAAGCTAGATAGATATTAGATCATTTTGCAGAATCAATTATTCCTCGCACTGCATATTGTAATATGCACTTGTAGGATGTGGTCTACAAAGTCATTAGAGCATTTTATGGCTCAAAATTATCCAATAGTGTTAAACACTTATCACAATGTGTAGGGGATACTGGCGGGTCAAAATAATTTGAATTTAATAATCTATCCAATAGATAGGGTTTAATTTAACAACTAGCTCCTTTTCATGCTAACTCTATTTTTATTTTTTATTGTTTTTCTTTTTTAGTGTAACTCTTTTCATGTCTAACTTCAGCTTAATGAATCTTCTCTTATTTCTTCCAATACTTCTATAAGAGCACATCTAAATTAAAATAATCATGTATGGTGTATAGGATAAACCCACCATTGAATTTTCAAAACAATCTCTGCCTTTACCAGTGGAATTCAATAACAAATATATATGATGAAAGGAAAATCAATCTGTCTAATAAAAACAAAACCTAAAAATCTAACCATAATTATAACTTAGTTTTCATAAGAAAAAAACTGGATTTATACTTCCCCACCAAGTGCAATTGCATTATCTAATGTTACACGTGCTCATAATGTTCTTGATGACAACTTCAATAGAGTTCAACTCATTAATTATTAGGTTTCCCTCCAAAACCGCCTCCCAGTAATGTTTCCATTCAAAATAATATAAACCTAATAGTTAAAATAGATACCTGAACAACAAAGTTGCGCCTTTCACAGTCCCAGAACATATTGATCCTCCAATTCACTTGTGCCATTATCTTGTCCCTCACTGTGGAAAAACTAATTTGGTCCCTGGAAGTAAAACGGTCAACTTCATTGAACCAAAGACATGTAAAGAGATTAGAGATAGGAACATGCTCCCGTATGATCACACAACCTTCAGGAACATCTGCACAAACAGCCATAAGACAATACCAATTTTTTTTAATGAAAGATAAAACGGGTGAAGTTGGTCACTACGAACAGACAAGGATCTTGCACCTACCACTTGTAATGGGAAGCTTAGCCTCAGAGTATGGAGTCAAACCCTCTTTTTTGTAAAACTCAATCTGGAAATCAATAGAGGCATTATCATATTTCCCAGCAGCTTTATTTGCCTCAGCTTCCTTGAACACATCAAAGCGCTTATAATGTCTAGAAATAGCAAAAGTGGCATTTTTCCGCCACAAGAACCTGAAAAATAGGTTTCAGAATTTCAAGTACAAAAATCTCAATCCAGGGGAAAGAAATACATGATTAGAAAGACGATTTTGAACTACAGTGCTTGAAAAGGGTAGGCACTATCATGTTTAGATGGGATTATATACAATGCAATGGTGGATGTATCCATTCAAATTCGAAAGAAAGTAAAATACAATGAAATAGGCCAGAGGCAAATAACACGAAGAGTGAACTGATGGTACCAGGGAAAAAAGTTGATAGAGGAAACAGCTAGTACAGATTATATTATTACTATATTCAATTCAATGAATAGTCAATCAGGCCGAGGATGCATGGTTTGACACAATGATAACAAGATCATTAAGAAAAATGATCAAAAGGAATTTGTACAAGTAAACAATTCTCTAAGAAAAGTAATGACAAGCTCTAGGGACAATAAGGATTACTATGCAAGGTCTTGCAAAGTGATTGCAAACTGAGGTCTTGCAGATGCAAGGCAGGTAATGCTAATAAATCTGCCTGAACTGACCAACAGGTGGCAGTGGTGGACAAGGATTAGACCAATTCAGGGATTAGGATTTCAGATTGTAAGAATTAGATAAAATTATGATCTAGAAAGTTGAAGAAAAAGCACTGTTCAAGTGTTCAGATCAGTGAGTACTAATCCAGTAATAGTTATTAAAGAAGACAAAGTGAGAAAAGGAGGAAAGAAAGCAAACAATAAGCACTTGGCACATAATTATTTAGTTCTCATTAATCAACTCTCTGAAGAGATCCTAAATTATAATGGTTAGTAATACTCCAAGAATCCAATCCTCCGACTACTAGGAACCTACAACATAAACAAAATACTTGGCTAACAAGTTAGCTCAACTAAGAATCCCAAACTAATAATACTAAACTTCTGAAGACTCCAATCAACTTACACACTTTCTGCAACACATGCAGAAAATTATAAGTGACTCATGCAAGCTTTCTTCACTGACACAAATTTGACGGGGGGATTAAACTTAAGAGTTATACCATGAAACTTTGAGAGAATAATAAACATAGGTTAAGAACAAAATCACGTTCTTTGGAAACCCATTTTCGTTTAATGCTAGATAGATCTACTGTGGTAAGCTATCTACCTATTGAGAGGGGTTATGAAAAAGTACAACGAAAACAGAACAAAAACTAGTGCCTAGGTTTTGATGACCAAGAAAAAACATAAGACAAGGTTCATAGATATTTTTTTTTGAAGCAAACCAGAGAAAAGCAGGGTGCATGTGCATCTTATGTATATTAGTAGCTTAAGAAGTAATGAGCACCAACTAGTAGGGTAATCACATGAGATTTTCTATCAAGATAAGATTGTATCAAGGATCAGCACTATAAATTTAATCAAAGTTAATTAGATTAAATCTAGAAGTTAAAAATAAATATAATTAAAACCGAACATATGTAATGTAATTTAAACAAGATCAGATGGATGAGTAAAGATTCAATTATGTTAAAAGATAAAGAAAATTATTAAAAGAGTTGCCATATTTCAGCTATCAGAAGAGCTGTTGCTGAGAGATGGATTGGAAATTACTAAATGAGTATTATTATTAGTTAGGAAAAATTACACATACCACCGCTCTTAGATAGGTTTATTACATGTGCTTACCCTCAACTTTAGTATGTAATTATTACCACTCCTGAATTATGTCATTTAACGTTTCGTTCACTTTTTCTGTTAAAGTTAACGGAATATTCCAAAATTTCAGTCATGTGCCCACTATTTTTTGAATTTCCAAAATTACCCTTCACTCTATCACCCTTCTTCTTCATCAAGAACATGTTCATCATGTTCCGCCGGAAAATTCATAGTTAAACTCATAGTTTTTCGGCACCATTTTTCGGCGATTTTTTATTTTTACATTTTCCAGCACAGATTAAAAAAAATTAACAAAGATTAGAAAATTTACATAAAATAACCTAAAATTACAATTTTTTAGCAAAATCACCAAAAAAAAAAGTACACAACGGAACGGAGATGGAGACCGAGCTCTGGCGAGACCTACACCTGGTGCTCCGGCGGTCATGAATCGACGGTGGCTCCGCTTCAAATCGGAGAAGAGAGAAGAAGCTCGCCGGAGGCCAGATCTAGAGTCGTCGTCGCGTGGAGGCCGAGCTCCCCCATCGGCCAGATCTGGAGTCGCAGCGAGCTCCTGCTCTGTCAGTCGCTCCGATCTGAAGCAACTTCCTCATGGACTGCGAGGACGGTGTGTTTGAGGGGATTTCCGGTGGCTCCGCTTCAGATTGGAGAAGAGAGAAGAAGCTCGCCGAAGGATGTCGCGTTGCTGTCGCCGCCGCTTTGTTGCTGCCGGAGAAGCTCGCGTCGTCGTTGTTGGAGGACGAGCTCGAGGAGGTCGCGTTCATCGCCGGAGCGAGCTCCATCGCCGGTGAGGGCTTGCCAGAGAAGACAAAGAGGCCGCGCCTCAGTTTCTTTATTTATTTATTTATTTAATATTTAAAACTTAAGGGTCTGTTGGTGTTCATTTTTTTTAAGTTAGAGGGTATTTTAATCTTTTTGACACATTAAACGGAAAAATTAATGGAAAATTGGACGGGTAAAAATGTGGCATGGTACAAGTGTGGTAATAGTTACATACTAAAATTGAGGGTAAGCACGTGTAATAAACCTATCTAAGAGAGGTGGTATGTGTAATTTTCTCTTATTATTATGGTTCCTATTTCCTAATTAGGCAAAGTAAAGTAAAAAAATCATTGATAATGATAGAAAATTAGAAATGCCATTCACTTAAGTTCTTATGATATTGTAACTCTGAATACATATCTCACATATTTTAATCAAGTTGTCAAAATGAGGTTCATATCGTGAATCATTTGAGCTGTTTTGTGACTTGATAACCCTATTGAATCGTGAATCATATGATTCACAGTTTTTTAAAATGAGTTATATAATATATACATACACTAACTTTTTGAATGAGTACCTTATGCCTTTGAGAAAAAATTGGGAGACTCCAATGACAAGATTGGAAAAACTGATGTGCTTGAATATGAAAATTTGGAATTATTATGAAATACAATTTAATATTCAATGAGAAAGAATTGAAGGATCTTATCTTGAAAAATCAACTAGCAAATTGATTTTTCTTTAGAGAACATATGATAGAAAAAGATATGTAGACTATATAAGTACTATACCAACCTAAGCAAAGAGATGTACAAATCATATAGTAAAATAAGTAACAGAATAAGCAGTCAATGAAAAACAAATATTCAAGTAAAATGAAATTAAATCTTGGTTGGCTGCTTAGGAAAATAGAGCGTAAGCCTAGGTGGAATGGTTAGGTTGCTGCCTTAGGATCTTGAGGTCATAGGTTCAAAACAAGGAAATAGTCACCCAGCAAAACGGGGGTAAGGCTGCATACAAAACAGACCCTCTCTAGACCCCATAATGGTTGGACCTCGTGCACTAAGCCGCCTTTTTTGGTTTGTTTGAAAAAAGTGATATCCATATCCAATCCTGAAACTTGTTTTGATATGATCACCTTGATTAACCACATTGCTAAACACATTAAGGATGATAACTCACTATTGGATCAAATAGAAAACATAGACTGTTGAAACTGAGTCAGCCACCGACAAAGCTTTTCAACACTAATATGAAGTGAAGTGTTGAGAGTGCTTTTTCTTAATTGATACGGCTTAAGTGTAGATGTTCATCCAATGCAAGAGTATTGCTGAAGAAATACAAAGAATCCTTTGATATATTTGTTTTTACAGTCTTAACAAATCCACCTCTATAACTCCAACTCAATCTCATACTTAACAATTCTGAACAAAACCTTAATTCATAATTAGAACACAAATTCCATCTATCCACCATCGTTGCCCCAAAGCTCAATGGTTGAGGAAAAGAAGGTTCTTCATAATATTAGGTGAAAAACTTCTAGGGAAAAACGTATTCCCCAAAACAGATGGAGCCTTATAATAATAACCAAAGTGCTTAAAGACTCATACTAGTTACGAGCTCACAAAGTTATATGCAAATGAACAGAAGATAAGAAGTACCTTTCAAGAATTTGATATGGATCTACCACCAGCTCAAGTTTTCCATCTACCCAAATGGAAAAGCGGGCATTAGGAAAAATCCGATGCGTTAAAAGCTTTGGGATCTGCATAACAAATTACTATCTCGTGTAAATTACACAGGTGGCACAAAGATGACACATGATTGTTCAATTCATTATAAGAACCCTATTACATTATATATTATAACATTTATTGTAATTATTGATACAAAAGCCACAAGTAGTGATGAATACCACAGGCACCAAAGACTTTCACTTTGTAACTTGCATAAAAGGAAAGATGTAGAAAATCTCAAGCTCTACAAAAAAACCTTCAAATTGCTCAATATCCCAGAGCTTTCATTCAAAGATAACACATAGCCCATATGATCAATTCATCCACACTCTTATTTCTTCTGTGGAGTCATCATGAACAGAACTTGAATTGGTCATTTGGAACAAGACAAACAGCACAGATTCCCTTATTTTGACTAGATAGCGCAATCATCTAAAACACCAAAGAAAGAATTCCTATAACAAACTTCTAAAACCAGTTCAAGTTTGGTACAGGATTCAATTCAACATTCATCAGACTATCACATAACGGTCTAACTTTACAAATTTCAAAAGCCACCCTCTAATTGAACACCAAATATAACAAAAATACACAAATAACACATTATAGTAAGGACTCAGTTTATATTAAATATGAGCAACTCAACAACCTCAAAGCCAACAGTTAAAAGGAAAAGAAAAACTCATTGAAAGTGAAATATTTACCTTTCCAGTGCGTCTTGCATCTGTGTACGGAGGGTTATGAATAACAACTATTCTCCATATTCCAACCTTCTTTGCGCTATCCAGACGACTAGAATTCTTCAAATATGCTTCAGTTTCTTCATCTACAAACATGTAGAAGCAGACGTTTTCTCTGGCAAAATCACTAATATTTTTTGGCTGGTTGATTTCATCGAAATTTCCTGGTGAAAGAAAATATATTTAGCACACGAAACCAGTAAAATTTAGAATATGTAAGGTTTAATGAATTGTGCACAGAGCCATACCAAATATTGCTGATGCAACAACCACACCATGACACTGCTCCATGTCAAAAAGGTCAGAATCATCCATGTCAAATCCGGTGTGGCGTCCTGGAGTCACTCCTCTAACAAATCTGATAAATACATGTGTCAATTAAATTGCACAATGAAAAGGCATGAAAGGCAGGGGATAGGAGAAATTATGGCAGAGTGGTGAATAATAAATATCAAAAGTAAAAGAGAGATCACAGATCAGTTTCAAGACATTACCTTAGCAGCTATAAGCATATTAAAGTTAGAAGATAAGGAAATGAAAACGTACCCGCAATGCACAGTCATTGACTCTCTTACATTAAAAGAGTCATTCCTTTGCTTCCAAGAGGGATATCCACCGAAGTCAGAACCTCCAAAAGAATTATCGGTTCTAGTTATATTTTCTTCGTATACATATGTCAAATTTTTTAAGACATGAGAGAACGATGGAACATCTGGCATCAAGGCAATGGCTTCTTCAACAGGGAGGTAACATACTGGACATGCTGATACATGAAAAGATAAATTAAATATACCATCCGTTGCTTCATCATTAACATAATATATAGCAAGGACCCACTCCATGCATCATGGAGCATATATAGGGAACCTCATGCATACATGGTGATGGTCACTAGCAATAGCAAAAGAGAAACTATGAAAACTGAGTACATAAAAAAAATGACAAGAAAATATTATAGAAGGAAACACTTACGCCGGGGGCCGGTTCTTTTTTTATCTGCAGGTGGGGGTGGCAATGTAAAACTATTACACGGATGCCCGGGAGGGAGGGTGTAACCCAGAAAATATGCAGGCGGCGGAGGAGGCAGAAATAATGCAGGCACAAGAGGAGGTGGTGAAAACCCAGGGACACTTGAAGGGAAAACTGAAGGCGGAGAAGGCAAAGCTATATTACTGTTATTGAAGTCAATGTGGGTGATACTGACATTTCGCTGAGCATCTTCCCCTGAAAAGATGTTAGCATGCATACATTATTTTCTTGCACTAAAGTCTACTGAAATCCACTATAGGGACTTTACATGAGCAGCTAATGCGGAATGTTAACAAAACCCACTTAAATAGGTAAGAAAATTCACAAGGGCAGAAATGCTAAATTGTACAGATGAAATAAACAGAAGATATTCAACCATCAAAAGTATTAAAATGTGCACCTAGGGTAAGAGAAATGCTGAACTTGTAAAGTAGATAAAGCCAATGGTAATGAAAACAAAATCATTCAAGTGTCAATATAACGCCTGGTGCAATACACAACCTAAGGTCATACCTTGAACAACTTAGCCAATTCCTGAACAAAATTGGGGTCGGCTACATGGATCTTCAGCAAAACTTCTTGGGATCATTACTCGTAACTCTCCCCCTTCACTCTATCTTATTAAATGTTATCTCTTCAATTATATCATGCACTATCAAGCCAATTCTTATCACTTATTTCCGTCTTAACTAATACACCTACCCCATTTAGTTTCTACAAACTGAATTATCCAACCTTTGAAATTGCAGTAGTTCTACTAAAATAACAATCTAAGAATGATAAAAAACATTTCAAATTTTCTTCTAAGATACAAATCATTCAGTACCAAGCATCATTGAACTAGAAACAAATATATAGATAGATCGAATTGAAGAGGATACACAAGTCAAACCTTTTCCAACATAGAGGACCCAGAGAAAGACAGCAGCCGAGACCAAGCAGAGCAGAAGCATGCCAACCTTCTTGCGGCGAGCGAACTTGCCGATCCAATGGAACAACGATTCCTTATCCTTGAGCATTTTGGAAGTCTTGCGGGAGGACACTTGGACTGGGGACACTCCAACACCGTTCTCCTTAAGCTGCTGTTGCAGAGACCCATAACTCCCTGAGCGAAGACCCAAGGATCCTCCACTCATTGTCCCTCCAAACCCACATAAACACCTCTCATCTCATCTCATAATCAGCAATTCAGACGACCAAATCAGCGAATCCAGATGAATCTCCACCCAATCCAACTGAATTCAATCCCAATTGGATCGAATTGAGAGATCAGAGAGAGTGTGATCGATCGGCAATTCAATTTTTGGCGGACGAAATTGAATCGGATCGAATCTAGGGTTTGGGATTGGTTGGTTGGGAGGAGAGGTTTTGTTGAGTCAAATCTGGGGAAATGAAATCTGAGGATTTTGATACAAATCTGACTCAGAGGAATATTGTTATGATGAGAGAGTGGGAAACCAAATAATAATTAAATTAAATTAAATACGCAGAGAAAGAAACGCAGAGAAATTTAATTAGTAGTGCATTACATTACACATGTAAACAAGTGATGATAGGAATTGGATTGGATTGGATTGGATTGGCTGATGATGTTACAAAAGGACAATGACATTTAAACCCTATGGAAAACCCTCTGCTACCTAATCTACATTTGAAACACACTGATGCCATTACGTGGATTTATGCAAGTTTGTCCGGTTCAATTTGATACGTCTTGCAATAGGATAAACCCAATCGTACTGAAAATTGGTTCCATTGAAGTTCGTGTTTTTTTTTTCCATCTAAATCAAATTCAATTTTTCAGCTCCAACTTAATCTGCATCTGCCTCTCTCTTTCTCTCTGACAGTTTGAGAGTCGGACAGAGTTTTTGTTCGGCTACGGTTGCTTCTAATTTTCAAAGTGACAACGGTTTCTTGGATTTTCATGTAGCAAATTGCGGTCTTTCTCGTTAAGATAACGAGTCTTGCTTTGATAACAAGTTAAATGTTGTTAATTAAGGGTTGCAATGCAATGTAGATTCGTGGTAGATTTTTTATTGGTGTGCGCACAAGCTTGGCAATAGGAGGTAGTTGTAGAAAATGAGAAAGTGCTTGGAAGGTGGTGGTTTGACTTAAGTATTCGGATTAGCCTTCAAGTTTGTTGTCAAATTAGATGGAAGACTCAATGGTTGCGAGGGGCTGTTGGCAAAGCCATCCATGTGGTCGCCTTGAGCCAACAAATGTCTCCTATGTGAAATTCCGTCTCCTATACCTTAAAGCTTCGCCGCCTATGAGCTGCTTTAGGTGACCGACTAAAATCTGTCTTCTATAATTTGCTTTAAGAGACCCCAAAATAGGCTATCTCCTATGTACAACCACTTTAAACTAAAATGAAAATTTGTGGACACATAAGTGAACATATGAGATCACATAGGAGACAACCCAATGGGTTGTTTCCCAAAATGTCATATAGGAGAACACTTGGGTTTGGTCGTCTCCTAAAGCCTAATTTCTTGTAGTGCCATTTGATTCAACAACAAACTCGAACGTTGATCCAATGACTCTAGTAAAACCACAACCTTCTAAGTCATTTTTTCTTTCTCTGCAACCACCTCTTGTTGCTCTATGTAAACACCAATAAAAGAAAACATACAACGAATCTATGTCGTACTGCAAATTAAACCTTAACAACCCAAATCTTACTAATGCGCCTATTTTTTTTCCAGGGGTTAACGCAAGCACACTAGGATGTCGATGTGTTGAGTCTTCTTGTCCACGTACGCTAAGGAAACCTAAAATGTTCTAAGTCTGTTGTTGAGTGGCGATCTATGTAGCTTGATTATCCAGGACGCCGGAGCTTGTGAAACTTGTCACCTGCGGGGACCAAGACACTAAAGAACGATGACCCATGGTTTTGGATCCGGGACACAATCTCATGTGTGAGAATACGTCCGCAAAGGTCACAAGAGGGCTCTAGAGCTTTTTTGAGAGAGAAAGCTAGAGAGAGAAAATATATGTGAGTTATGAGAGAGATCCCCTTCTCTTAGAGAGGGGCTATTTATACTAAATCTTTGGAGTGTCACGTGTTGTCGTGTGTTTGGCCGTGATCGGAGTGGACCCCACTTGGGAGGCTTGGAGCCTTGGTTGACTCTGGTTGACTGATTGGCGCATTGCGCGCTGGTCGGACGCGGCTGATTCCTTGCGTCGTTCTGTGAGCCGGGAGCGAGCAATGAGGACCTTGGAAGCCTGTGTCGCGTGGAACATGGTTCCAAGCCCTTTATGTGGCTCATGTGTGGCCAAAGTTTGGGTACCAAATTTGGTATTCCACCAAAGTTTGGGTACCACCGGTGCCTTTAACCCTTTTTTGTTCAAAGCTACTAGTGCTTAGGTGGTTCACTATTTAATTATTTTTTTTCATTGATGATGTTTCTATAGTTTTAAAAATTAGTAAGACAATTGTCTTTTTCAAATGGAACTCCACATGCACCTACGGTAAAATATTTAAAAGGTTCAATTAGTGGGTGTTTGCGTAAGCTTTTAAGCTATTCAAACTAGCTTATACCTATAGATTCTACCCAAAAAATTATAAGTAAATCGGAGAGTCACAACCTGACGCTTGGCGCCCGAGCGCACCGTCATCCAAGTCTTTGGTCCCGAAATCGTCTTAAGATTGAGTTGATACTAACTGTTTTTGTTCTCATTTTGTTAATACTTGAGTTGATGTTTACTTTTTGTGTTGGTTAAACTTCGTTGATCTGTGTTGATATTATTTCTACGTGTTGTTGATATCCATCTCGTTGTTGTACAGGTGTTGTGTAGCCCGACTTGATCGACGTAGTAGCAGTGACTAGCTGACTTTGGATTTGGAGTTGCTGGTGTCGGGTTTGTTGCTGCCGATTTAGGGTGGGTGTTTATTTTTTATATGGTTGGGTTGTAATATTTGTATGGTATTTGGTTTACATGGTGTAATGATTTGGTTTCGTACTTGCTAGTGGTAATTTTGTGGTGTTGTATATGCTAGTTGTAATGTAAACTATAAGGTGTAATAGCTAGATGTATAATGAGAATGAGACATATGGGTTTCGGTTGGTTTGGTGATGGGTTTGGCTTGACTGATGATGAAAGCAAAAGCATACCGTTAAGCCAAGAGTCTCGACCCTCACCATTCATGTCGTGTGTTTCGTTTTCCAATGTTGAGGCCATGGATTCGATTGTGAACGTTAACACCACAAATTTGAACACCAAAGCTGATGCTAAAAATTCGAAAAGCAATGTCCATGCCATGAATTCGAAAGCCAAAGTCGATGTCAGTAATTCGAAAGCCAAAGTCCATGTCAGTAATTCGAAAGCCAAAGTCGATGTCAGTAATTTGAAAGCCAAAGTCGATGCCAGTAATTTGAAAGACAAAGTTGATGCATTGCGCTCGACTGCGGCCGTATATGTATGTGATCGACTGTGGTATTAGATGCCTGTGATTGACTACGATATTAGATGCATGTGATCGACTGCGATATTAGATGCATGTGATCGACTACAGTATTAGATGTCTGTGATTGACTGTGGTCGGTGCCATGAGTCTGACCACCACCATCGAGAGACTATGGATTGGTTGGCAAGGATGTTGCTGGTTGGAAAGGGTGCCAGTTGCTGTCATGTTCAACACTTAGAAAATATTTAGGGGCTCCAATGGTATGTTATCAAGGTTGTCAATGGAACGGTTGGAAAAGGTGTCGAATGTGGTTGGCAAGAATGCCAACCCTAGCTGGCATGGGTGCCTACTTGGTTGGCATGGGTGTCATCTCCAATACGTAGAAATTTTTTGATAACTTTCTCTTTTGGCGAGTTTCCCAACCGGTTGCAATGGCCAGTGTACGGCTACACCATGTTTTTATTTGTATCGAATGCTTCACCATGCTCCTCTTGCTTCTATATTTGCCTTTGATTTGCGCCTTGTACATGTAATTGATTGGTTCGCCGTCTTCTCTTGTAGGTACTAGATCATGGCTTGGCGATTTAAGGGCACGGTCACATTCAAAGTAGCGTCGACTGTGACTGGAGGAGCGCCTGCCATCACCACGCCTTCGGCCTCTCGGGTTTCCCAGTCTCTTCGGGTTAGGGTGGGCTCGCCCTTTAATATCATCACGTCTCCGGTCGAGGTTCCTGCAAAGGAAAGGCATGTGATCCCTGTGGATCGTGGCACGGGGGGAAGCACTGAGGGTTTGGTAGAGGTTGAGACAGGAATTTATTGCCACCCCTTGATTGTGCACCGTCCCCTCAAGTCTCTTCCTTCTTTGTTGGGCATTAGGGGGGTGGGCAATAACAAGGTGGTCAATGATGAGGAGTTAGTCAAACTTTAGGGCTACCACAAGTTTGATGGAGCTGATTATGTGTTTCATGCACCGGAGAAGGATTCGCTAGGTCCTGATGATGGAGATGTCAATCTTTACTAGGCGTAGTTCTCGGCTAGGCTCACTCTTCCTATTGACCCCTTCATCGAGAGCACGCTCATCGCAATGGTGGTTTCGGTGAGTTCTTTGAGTCCGCATTTGATGAAAAGGTTGGTTGCCTTCACCGCTTTGTATTGTCTGCATAGTCGAGAGCCGTCTCTGGCTTTATTCGGACAGTTGTTCATTCAGGGTATGCATGATGGGTGACCCCATTTCTTTGCTAGGTCTTTGGCACCTACGTTGTTTGGCTGGATTGGGGATCAGTATGATGGCTGGGACGCAAGGGTGTTTTATGTGGAGGCCCAGAAGGACTTCAGATTTCCACCCGCTCTGACCGCGATGACTACCTTCCGCTCCGAGACTCCACATCCTCTTGAGGACGCATATGATCAGGAGTCCTTGTCCCTTCGCACTCGTCGCCTGAAGGGTCATCCTTGTGGTTTTGAGATCAATTATGTGCTTCGAAGCGACGTGCAATATTACACAGGCTCGATCCGCCCAGGCTCTTCCATGATGCATACTCTCGTGATCCTGATTCCTCTGTCTAGAGCTTTTGGGTGGCCCATTCACAAGGGCCCATTGGATCCTAAGTTCTTGTGGGAGTGTCAGGAGGCGGGATGCGATTGCCCCCCCAGTCGAGGTGCTTGGCAAGTTCCCAAGTATCTTGCATTTTGTTCATGCTTTGTCAATTCGTCAATTCTTATGTCTTGCATGCTTGTTGGTTTGAATGGTCTTGAAGTCTTTTGAGGGCCTCTATGTCCCTTCCCATACTTAGAAATTTTGTTTGGGGTCTTCTTGAACTCCATTGGGTGCTCGGTCATGGCCAAGTCTTTCATTCCTAATACTTGGAAATTTTGCATGGGTGCCATGATCTCTATGGTGCCCACAGGTTGCCCATGGGTTTCTTGGTACTTTTGGTCTTTTGGCTTCTTTCTTTGCACATTTATGCTTCTTATGATAAGTGTTGGTGATGTGTTTGTTTCCCTTGACTTGTAGGTGATCCGAATTGGTCTTAGGAGGCCCGGCTCGCTAAGGACCGCGAGAACCTCTTGGTGCAACGGACCACCCTAGGATTGGTTTACCACGTTTCTTTTTTCTTGGATCCCAAGAAGAAATCTGTCGAGAATGAAGGTTCTCCCTCCAAGGACAAGGGCAAGAAGACTTTCTCTCTAAAGGGGATAGGCAAGCAAGCTCCTCCCGGGTCCCAGTTTTGGGCAAGAAGAGGAAGCTTAGGAACGAGGAGATTGAGGATGGAGGTGCTCAGGAAGTCGATGTGGTCGGGGCCTAGAAGACCGAGGTGAAGGTTGAGGATGGAGAGGTTTAGGGTACCGATGTCGCTAAGGCCTAGGAGGCTGAGGTGGGGTGGAGGTCGAGGAGGCCGACCATGGTGACTTGCCGGATGAGGTCTGGAGTGTCCTGGGACCGGGAGCCTGCAAGAACTTTCGTATCATATTTATTGGCCCCACTGCAGATGCTATGAGGGCGGGAGGCCGTGCTGCGGCCATGATGGATTATTCCTTAGACGAGGAGGTGGACAAGGGGGAGGACAACACTTCAAATCCCGCGGAGCTCGAGCGCAACCCGCTTAAGGTCATGGTTTATGCCTTTTCTGAGTTTATTCGGGTGACTTGAAGTTATTTTCTTTACGTATTTCCCTTCATGTTTATGCTTTAGTGTCATCTCCATGTTCTTCATGCTTAACATATTTGTGATTCGCGTTATGCTCAGGCTGTGAGGCTATTGGAGGAGGAGCAACACACGCATGAGACCCAGCTTAGGGCCATGGAATTGGCCGCATAACAGAGGATTGACAGGGCGGTCGTGAGTGCCGTGGAGGCTGCTCTTCACCAGAGGCGCAGTGAGGTCAGTGAGAAGTAGGCCACTCTTCAGCGGGAGCTTTGCATCCTCCAGCATGAGTATGTCGTCCTTGAGGCGAAGAATACCCTTATGATCCGGGGGCATGAGGAGGATACAAGGTTGATAGATGAGCTCACTGTGAGCCTAGAGCGCAAGGAGGTCAACCTCGAGCATCTTCAGGAGACCTTGAACACTGAGATTACCACTTCCAAGAGGCTCCAAGGAGAGTTTGACGTTGCTGCCAAGAGGCATGAGGAGGCGATCGCTGCTCTCACCAAGTTGCATGAGAGGACGTACGCCGCGGCTGCCACACTTCATTTGAGGGAGGTGGAGGCACTCATAGCGTGAGCTTCACCTACAAAATAGGGCTGCTCTTGTGGATCAAAATTGCAATTACATGTTTTAGGGTTTTCCATGTCTCTCATAAGTGCTAAACACATAGACAACACTTATGTGACCCCTTTACAATAATATGCCTATGGGCGTAAATCTACATCTAGGTCTTGATCGAGGATGATGTATTCATGTTGAGTATCAAAAAAACCTCACAAAGGACACTTGGTTACTTGAGCGGGCTTGAGGTAGTGAAAGGTAGATAACTTGATGCTAGTACTTGACTAGGGTAATTCTCTACTCATAAGTCAACTACATCCCGATCACGTCTATCATATTTGATTTACTCTTGCTTTAATTATTGTCTTTTACTTTGTTGCAATTTACTTTCCCATAATCAATCACACACTTATCCACTATTTACTTTTCATGCCTAGTTTAAATAGCTATTACCTAGTAAACACATTACCACCATTGTTCCCTGTCGAGACGATATACTCGGAACTTACCACTGTTCTATATTAATTGGGCGACTCTAGTACACTTGCTGGAAAATCACACCACACCTCATCTCATGGCCTCCCAAGGCTCTCCACGGGCATCCCTCGCCTCCCCAAGTCAATTTAGAGCCATCCCCTATTCATCCAAGGAAGACCCATGTTGTCCTATCCCATTCTCCGAGCTCGTCCACGGATTCGTGCGAACTTATCCAGCCTTGTCCGAGGGGCAGCCACGAGCTTTCGTGAGCCATCCATGCTCGTTCATAGATGCCCTCGCCCATCAGGCCTAGCTCTCATCCCATCAACGAGATCAACCGGATCCATCCACGGGCATCCTCCCTTACCTACATGGGTCCATGAGAATGACCTCCTCATTCGCGGAAGCCACGACGAGCCCTCACTTTTCGGTGGAAGCCTAGGAAGATCTACAAACGTTTGTGCCTCATCTACAGATAACCCAAGCCATCCACGAGGCATCCGTAACCCTCGACCGCGCGTCCTACGCAACCATCTGTGTCTGTCCACGTCCGTGCAGCCATCTGCGCTCGCGCAATCTATCTATAGAAGTTATCCGTTTGTGGATAATTTCCCTCCATCCATGCACAATGTCTAGTTTGAGTCACCTGCGAGTATCTTCAGCCGCGTACCTGCGCCCTCACATGCACGAAGGCCTCAATCCCTCCAAGCATACACCCCCGCGGATTTGTGCATCCGCGCGCGCACGCTCAGCTTCCATACGAGCCATGAGCCTCCCTTCTACATATTCATATCCGTCCACAGATCCAACCAAGTTTCCCACTAGTCATCCATGGTGGCATTCCCGAATTCAGAAAAGGCCTCCATGCCAATCAAGTATTGTCCGGGCCATCCGGGCGCGGACACTTGTAAACAATTACAACGAGTCCCCGCATCAGACCGTCGTCCGGGTCATCTTGAGCACACATTTGCAACTCTCATTACTTCAGCTAGAGCCACTTCCAGGGGCCGGAACCAAGTCCCAGATGACAGAGCCTTCCAAGGTCCTCATCGCCCGCTCCCGGCTCACAGGACGACGCAAGGGGTCGGCCGCATCCAACCGTTGCGCATTGCGCCAATCAGTCAACCAAAGTCAACCAAGGATCTAAACCTCTCATGTGGGGTCCACTCCAATCTCGGCCAATCACACGACGACACATGGCAATCCAAAGTGTTTATGCCCAAAAATTCTCGAGTACCAGTAGCCAATCAGAGGTCAACACGTGGCACTGTTAGTGACATCATCAGGACTCGGTAAAAACTACCAGCGTTACCTCATCAGAGTCACCG
>JAYMTA010001490.1:0-19810 GCA_036897625.1 Pelargonium cotyledonis
AAATGACCGGGGCGGGTTCAGGAATTATAAAACCCGCCCCTAACCCGCCCCGTTGCCATCCCTACTTAAAAGTGATTCAATGTAGCTCGGCGGAGATGAGCTCCAAATCGAGACTCTGGACCTGGTAGTCTGGCAACCTCATGAGTCACCTATTCCATCGAGAGATACACAAAAAAGGAAAGAGACGATATAAACAAACTTGTTAATCATCACTAAAAGAACGATCCTCATCTACTCCTATCTAAAAAGCCATTTTGCAGCATGAAGATATAGATTGCACGTACAAGTCCGTAGCAATCATGTTTCAACCCTTGCTCAAAGCTCCATTGTAGCGCCTCCCGAATTGCCCTTGCTTTCTCTTCTCTCGAATTGCTACGCATCCATAGCAAACATGCACAAAAATAATCTTCACTTTTTGTTTAGCCTTTATGTTGTCTTTATTGTTATTTGTATATCAGTTGCTCGACACTGTATACAATTGTGCAGTGGTGTGCGATCGAATCGTACATTTAGGTTGACAATTTTCATCTACGGCATTCCGCATAGTTTTCTTTTGTTGACACACGTTTTCATGTCATTCACGTAACATTGGTCGAACGACTTGAGGGCGACCAACACATGAAGATTGTCGTGCTCGAAATCTCACGTAGCATTTGTTGTTTCCGCACTTTCCAGTGTACATCCTAAAGAATACCAACTTGCATTTGTCATGCTCGATCGAAGTTTTATGTAGCATTTATTAATTGCGCGTCATCTGCGTGTCATGTGTCGCTTACGCGCCTTCAAATGTATGACTTGAAGACGACCGGCACCTTGCGCTTATCGTGCTCGACGTTTCGCTTAACATTCGTTGTTTTCTCATTGTCTTCGTAGTGTTCATTTTTGCATCGCATGCATAACAATATTTTATTGGGCATCTTCGAATGAACGGACTGAGAATGACCAAAAAATTGCGCTTACCATGCTCATTCTTCCACGTAGTATTCATTATTTGTGCTTTATCGCTTGCACCTAGTCGGTCAAATTGTCAGGGGACAAGCAACGTTAGGCATGTATTGGTTCAAAATTCGATGTTTTGTTTGTTGATTATCCCTTACTCGGTTAATATTATTATTATTATTATTAATTTTTTCTTTTGGGGTCGTGGGATAGGGACGACAACTTATCGTATGTTGTTGCTGCCTATGCTTTTGATCTATGGATAGGTCGAGCATTGTGCATTAGTGTGATTTAAATTTTTTTGAAGAAGATAATTCATGAAATGAATACATATTAAAATGCAAATAATATTGAGAGTTGTTTGTTTGTTGTTGCTTTCTTGGCACCAAAGGCTTATATGACATATGAATTGGTCTAGGTGGTTCTCAAGTTCTCATGTTCCTTCGTATTTCTAGGTTTTAGGGATTTTGATATCTCCTGGGGACACCTCCCTGTACACGTTCTTTGTCAACAATGATCTGCCCTCCAACTTAGAGATTTCTACTATTCTCTATACTTTACTTTTCATCTTTATTCTCATCATTTACGCCCTCTAATTAAGTGGTCATAATTTGAATCAATGCAAGGATTTGCCACGTTCTCTTCTCCTTGGTGATATGATGTATGGTCCATCTTGCGGTTCGTGATCATCTTATGGACCACCAGTTCTGGCCATATTATTGTTTTCTTGGTCGGTTGTTTCCTCTGCATTCTTGGCTTATTTAGTTTCGGTTTCCTTAGTTTTCTATGCCTATTATGGATCGGAGAAGAGTGATGATCCTATCCTTGGTGAGAGCGGTGGTCTGTCGGTTGAAGCTTTCTCTTAGGGGGTGTTGTTTTGTCTTGGAGGCTCAACATCCTTGGTTAGATTTGATGTATTAGTCTGGTCAACTAATCCAAGCTTATGTGCTACCTCTTTTTCATGTTGTTTGCTTTCCTATTCTTATTATCGTCTTCAACTGAGTTCACATCAGGTTCACCAAATGATATGGTCCACGAGTTCTCCCGACCGATTATATGCAACCTCCTTTCCTTTTCAACTACCTAAAATTGTAAAACAGTGCCTCCAAGTGGAAGCCCATTCGAGGGCCAAATAGATATGATACAATGATTATGGAGAGTTGAAGGGATTTGTGCTTGTCATTTTATTGTTTTCTTTTTCCGTTTATGTGTAATGTTTCTTATTGTTGTAGCGATTTGTGCTTACCAACAAAAGTACTATTGCTGATAAAAAAAATTGCATTAGAGATGCCTTAAGTTCCATGTAAATCTTTCTAATGTATTATTAAACAAAAAATTATAATAATTATATTAAAAAAAGAAAATTTTCACGTGATCTACAACAAACTCAAATTGAACTCAAATCGAACCCAAAATTAGACCCAAAATCAAACTCAAGAGAAGAAGTGTGTTGTGAATTTTTTTATTTTGTGATTTGGAATTTGGGTTTGTAATTCTAAATTTTATTTTGTTTTTTAAAAAATCAAGAAGAACACCAAGAGTGCATTGAAGAACACCAAAAACAATGAACGCAAGGGTAAAATGGAAATTTTTAATGGATGAAAAGGTCATGACATACTTTAAATAAGTATTTGACATGAAAAAAAGTTCTAGGCACATATGTAATTTAAGTCAATAGTGTTCATAGTAGCGTGAAAATTTTCCAAAATTACTCTCTCAAAATTTTATTGATTGAATATATCTTCTATCACAAAAAAATCAAGATTTCACCCATGTGGGTTCCATACTTTATTAGTGTCCATAAACATCATCAAAAAATTGATCACAAAGACATTAATAATATCCTTGGGCACAAATTTTTTGGCAAATTCCACACCACTCATTTCTCAATTTGTCCTCTTCCATCCTATCAATAATTTCAACCATTCTCCAACTTCCAACTGCCCCACATCATCCCATCCTATTGATTCTTGAAGATTCCAATTACATAACACTAATTGAAATTTGATACCAAAACTAGAAGATAACAAATCACAAATTGTTAGTTATTAGAGTGAAAAGTGTTGGTGAAGAAGTAATCAAACAACAAAAGAGGAAGGTCACAAATCAACACCATTTGGTGCAAGAGTGTCCCAAGAACATATGACAATTAGGTACCCTATTATGTAGCAATTGCCAAATTGGTAAAAATGATTTTCAAATATGCACTATATCCTTACATTTTTGGATAATTTTGTTATTAGTGGTAACTTACCAACTAATTATCTAAATTAACCCCCAAAATGAGTTGGGAATTATCTTGAATTATTGATTATTTGATATTTATCCTACCACTAAATATTTTGCGGAGTTCACGAGATAAGTGTTGGAGACCATTTTCAAGTGTCAAATTCTTACCATATCAAAATATTTGTAGTCCAATTTTACCATGAAAAACCAACCAATAAAAAAGGTTAAAAAATAAAATAAAATAATTTAAAATATAGTATATTGTAATTAAATATACAAAGTAAGAGAATAAAAGCCCTAAAATAACGCTCCCACTACCTCAAATAATTTTGCCTGAAAAATACTTTCCCCAATATTTATAGTTTTGTCTCTCTCATCAATTCATCATCGTCATCTATTCCCTCAAAAACCCTCTCAACTATTTTAACCTCTCAAAAACACAGTCTTTTTAGAGAGAGAGAGAGGTAAGACCCCACGATCTGCTCGCCCATTCTCTCTCTCTCTCACACACGCTCTCGCTACCGATACCAAGAGGCTCCAATCATGCCATCAGGTGCTAAGAAGAGAAAAGCTGCCAAGAAAAAGAAGGAATCTGGAGCTCCCAGCAACCCATCTTCCAACAACCCTCCAGGTACTTTCTGCTCTTCGCTTTTTGAGACAGCTTCGATTCAATCTTCCCCACAAACGCCAATCTGTGCTTGTTGCTTTTTGAATTGCTCATATCTCAATTATGCATGATGGGTTTTAGTTACTGCTCTTTGTTTTATTCGATTTCGTTTGGAAATGCTTGATTGTGTGGAATTTGAATTACCCATCTGCTGTTTTAGACTGTTTTTGCTCTTTTGCTTCCTGGGTTCTTGTCAAGATTCTGTTTTTTGTTAGAGTGGTTTTGTGGGGATCTGTGACCCTTTTTTTGCTTGGGATTGTTTTTTGATTGAATAAATGGTGTTAGGAGTCGATGTGAAAACCCAAGACAGTGATGGGAGTGAGATTAGTACCCCTGCCTCCAAGGACCGAGATAACCACCAGAGTCCATTTGATGTCGGTGGTGAGGAGCTTGAAAAGGGAGGCTCGTCATCTGTTGGTTCATTCGCCGCAGAGAGCAAATATGTGGAGGGAGCTGCTGGTAATGGGGATGGTGCACAAGGAGTTGAGTCAGAGGGTGAAGGTGGTGTTGTTGAAGTTGATCGGGAATTGTATTCTCAGGCTAATGTAGAGAGCGAAACCGTCAGTTTTGAACATGTTCAATCATCAAAGAGTTCACATGCTAAGAATGACACTAGTTCTAGTAGCAGCTCTTCAGATGATGAATCTCAGGCGGATGAAGAAAAAGGTAAGGACGAAACATCCAATTCAGCTACGGAAGTACCTTCTTATACTGATTTGGTGTCCAAAGGGGAGAGTCAGCTCAGAGAGGAACCAACAATGGAGGAGGTCTTCAATTCAATTTTGGCAAATGCTTCTGTTTCTGAAGAAGTCAAGCCAGCAGTTACTGTGTCTGAGGAGGTGATTTGCGTTGAAGAATCTGTCCCTATTCAAAGTTCAGTAGCTTCTGACTCGGCCGCATCAGTATTAAAAGAAAATGGGGAGAATTTGTTGCCTAAGCCGGATGGCCTCACTGGGGCTTCACCTGCTGAGGTGGACTCAGAATCAAAGAATGTGGAGAGTCAAGTGCTTCCCTTGTTGAATAAGAATGGTGTGGCTTCATCTGAAGCAGTGAAATTTTTTCCAGAAGAGTCCAAGGGTAAAGTAGTGTCGTCATCTCGTGGTTCTAATGATGAAAATGGTAATGGTGCAGAACATACTAAGAAATCTGAGATTCCTCAATACCCTGAGAACGAGGTCCTTCCCTATTCTTCTTATTTTTAATTTGATTTTATTGTCATTTATTCTTAAAATGATTTAGGGTTGAGTAAAGAATTTTGCATTTCCTATTTGGTCTGTAGCATCTTTTACCTGTGGCCCCACGACCAGTGCAAACAACTTCTTGGAAGGGTTGCTGTGGATTGTTTGAAGTGCTTACTGGCTCCGGTAGATAATTTCAGGTCAGACTTTGATTATATTATATATATGCTATATACTCTACTTATTTCATGAATTTTATGTTGCTTCTCATTATATCATTTGCATATTCTCCTCTTATTTCTGTCAGGATATCTACAAAAGGATTTTGAAAGGTTTATGGTAGTTTAAAGTTGTCATTTCTTCTTATGCCTTGTATGAATATGTATCTTTCTGTCATGTTTGCATTTCTTGGCTTATCCAAATATCTTAACATTCCTTGGTCGAACATTGAAAACTCCCTTTACTTCTTTTGTTATTTTTTAGAGCAGGAGTAAGTAGGGTTTTATGCAATGTTGTCCTAGATAATCACAAATTTTAATCATCCAGATTTTGATTTGTTTTGAGTTATGGAACTTAAAAGTTTGACGAAGGAAACATGGCTGGGTAGACCCATGAGGCTGCCAGCATGAACTACTGGTGTCTCAGGCCAGTTGACTCTTTTATTTGTCTTGTGATAAAAAGACCCTAGCTGGTTAAGCACCTTCTTGCTATAATTCATATTGTACCTTTACCTCGCTTTAAATTGACATACTCTTTTTTTTTTTTTTCAGTTAAACTCTTATCTTTCTTTTATGTCATTTTAACAAGAATTAATATGTTCAAACTTCCTGCCCAGAAATTAAAAAAAAAAAAAAAACAGTGGTATAAGACAGGATGGATTATAGAAAAGAGATTAAAAAATTGTTTGGATAGCCTATCAGATTCTCACGTGTTTCAATTTTTGGAATTTGTATTTAGATGAAACGGTTGTGACTTGTAGCTGATTATATATAAGTCTGTGTCATCTACTCCTTGATTGCATTTCCTTTCTAATGGAGTTAGTTACATTATTTAGTGCTAGGAAATGAAAATATTACAAGGTTCCCTTAACTTGGGAAAAATGTTTTCCTTGTGGAAAAATGTATTATGGTCCAAGATAAATTCTATTTTTCCCCAATGTTTGGTTGTCGTTCGAAGTTATATCTCGTTGGAGAATTTGACTTCTCGATCACCAAAAGAGGAAGTTGTTTTCAGAAAATTTTGAAGATAACTATTTGACCAAAAAATGTTTCCCATTCACTAATTGTTCTTGGTAAACCAAGCATCTGACAAATCATAAACATTTTTCTAGTTGTTTTCCTGAAACAAAGGGGTATAGGAATACGTAATGTTTTTTTATATGTGACTACGAGTGATGATTCTACTTGTTTCTTTATAACATGTGTAGAACTCGATGTTGCTACTGCAACTTAAATATGTTACAATGGCATGTATTGAACTTTTCCTTTTATAACATGCGTAGAACTCGATGTTTTCTTATTTGCTACCATGTCTTTAAAGCTGCATACTTTGTGTATTATGTTTCTTGAGAATGTGCTCTGTTTAATACAATTCATGTACTATGGTAAGTGTAAAAAATGCAGTACATATTCAGTAGGACCCTTCAATGACACACACACACACACACAAACACAAACAAACAAATATCTCTATCTCTCTCTCTCTCTCAAAAGAGAAGGGATTGGTTATGTTTTGTGGATATACTTGTTTTAGAGACAAGTTCTTGAAGGACATGGGTCATAGCTGTCTGGTGATCAAAATTGTTATCTTTTAGTTCTTGTGGGTCCCAGATACTTTGGAGTTTGGAGCACAGAGAGCTTGTGGTGAAGAAATTAAGGCAGCACGACAAATTGTTTTGGGAAAATCTAAGTGCACATAGCCTATGTGTCAAGATCTCAGAGGGGGATGTTGGTATGAATAGAATAATATAAATCCAAGTATCCAACAAAACCACCCAATGCTGACACGATATGTGTTACCAACTGTTTTGGGTGTTAATGGATCCTATTGTGAAACATAGTTTCAGACATATAGAGGTGTAGAGAAGTGAGTGGAGTGGAGACATATGGTGAAAATTTGAAAGTCAAATTATATTAGACCTGTGTATAGACTATAGAGTGCTATCCTTCAAGCTAATTTTTTTTTTTTTACTCATATCCCATATGTTCATACAAATATGATGAAACTGCGGGTGCATGCTCTCATTGTCGATGCTAACTTGTAGTGGATATCAACACTGCCATGAATTTTTGATTGCTCATCCTCCATGTTAGAATCTGCCTAATTTGTTAATGATAAATTTCCATTAAACAATATAAGTATCGACATTATAAATACATAACATTTAGATTTAAAACCATACCAAATCATTACTTTTTTACTTTTTTGTGCAGAAATAGTGCATGGAAGCGGGCATCCGGTGGAAGTTGTGAGGCGCAAGAAGGAAGCAGTTGATAGGGGTGTTTGTGGTATTTCAATTTTCAATCAATCTTTTTGAGGTTTTCTCTATTAAAAAAGAAAAACAAATAATGGGCAAGAAGAGGCCTGACCAAATGACAATTTTATGTTACTGATTTGATTTGGTGAACGCCAGTGTACGTAGTTTTACATGATTTCCGTGTGTTAATTTTGCAGTGTAGTAGTGTGTTCAACCTATTTGTTTGCATTTTTTAGGGCGATTTGGTGACCTTAAATTTCGAATTTTAGAATGAGACTTGATTGTTGCCTTGATTGCTCATGGTGTTGTGGGATGGTCCAATCAATTTTTCTTTTTCACAGATTTGAGTTGATAGAAAATGTGATTGGTGTTGTAGAGTGCTTTGTGTTATATGCCACATTGTGGGGCATTACTTTCTCTCCACCTTGCAGTAAATTACCCTTGACTTGTGGTTAAGGCTTCTTATTAATGGCTGCCTAATTTATTGTCTTGCTGTTTTTTCAAAACTCCATATCTTTTCTTCTAAAGGAAATAGTTTCTCATAAACTCATATTGTCTCATAATAATTGGGACACTCCCGGAGGAAAAACTTGTTCACCTCAAGAGCTACGATCGAACTCAAGGCTCTTGTGATTGAGTCACGTTATTCACAGACTGCTTTGTAAAAGATAAAAAATTCATCTCGAATTGACTATCCAAATGAACACAATCAATAATGATAAGATTGTTTGTTAAAAATCTCATACCCTGACATGAGATCTGAAATAACTTGGTTAGCACACTTTCTGCAATTATCTTCCTCCATCCCGAGTCCTTCATTCACGACAAGGCCTCCCTTATAGAGAGGTTCAGCCATTGCTGGCCCTCCATGACCTCCTGCAGCCATCACCTCTTCATCGGCCCTCCCATTCATGCGCCACCCAGTAAATCATTAGGTGCCCACCGGCGGTGTGGCCTCCCCCCCCTCCTGCCACCTGTGTCGCCAGCACCATTTCCCAATCTTTTCTTTTCTCTTATCCATTGAGCTACACAATAGATGTAGTTCTCTCATTTTAACATAAACCCCATCCCCACATGCCTTTGTCCCCACTTCCAGATCTCAATTTGTGTTTTGGTTTACTTCAGTTTTATCCCATTTTTATGCTTTCAATTTTGAAGTTTGACTGTATGACCAGATTGAGTCATAGAAAATAAATAAATTGAATCACTTGATCTGATCAAACTATGGGTAAAAACAAGTAAGAGAATCATTTAGTACACATTGAAACAATTTCATTTATTTATTTTTTTCATACAAATCCAATCGTACCACACCAATCACACAAATATAATATGCCAACAACCAGGCTATTTTTGTACACCAAAGAACTTCTTTAAAAAAAAAATGAGGGATGAGAAAGAGACACTCAATATAGAAAAAACAAAAGGTGAAACCAGAATCACACCAATTCATTCAGCCAAGTTCATGATCATCTTGAGGCATGAATGGCAGCTAAGTACAGCAGCTGTGTTGCTGAAAGGATTATCAGAAATGCTTCCATTGTTCTCTGCAACACATTACAACAAAAAATAGCATTTCTGCATCAGATCTTCTGTCAACTATTTTCTGATAGAAATGTGAAACTAACAAGTTAGGTTTTCGGGTCTCACCAAACGCGCGTTCCTGACATGGAGCTCGATTTCCTTGCAGGCAAATCTGCATTAGATCATGTAACAATGTTAACTGAACGGATCAATCCGGTCCAATTCTAAAGTTGAGATAGGGGTAGAAAGTGAAATCATACCCCATGGCTAGGACAGTGAGAGACCAAGCAATGGCGCCAGCAGAAGCAGCGGCGGGCAAGCTATCCTTTGTCCATGTCCGGACATGGTTGACGCCAGATATGACCGATGCAACACCAACAACCCCCGCAAGAAGAGCAAACATCACAAAAAACCCGGTTGCAGCGTTTCCCATTGGGAAGTATATGGGAGAGAAGTGCGCGGGAAGGTTAAATCCCGGTCCTGCAAAATCCACACATTACTACTATTTGTTAGTTAATGTTAGCGTTATACAACCAACTTAACTAAAATGTTAAACTGATAGTTAAAATCTCCCTCACGTGCAAACTCGTTATGACTTTGCAGGTGGACAGGTGAGAGATAAATAAATATAGACCTCAACTCATTCCTGTTTTTAACTTTACGGGTGGGCAGAGGAAAGATAGATATGAGCCCATTTTCCGTTACACTTTTATAAGTGGATAAAAGATAAATTTAAGATATTATACACTCTTGAGGGTGTGTCAAAATTCGAACTTATGGCCAAAAGGTTACACTGGCTTTGATACCATGTTAGAGAACAAACTCAACTAAAAATTCAAACTGATAGTTTAAGTTCTCGTATATAATTTAATATTATATGCCATCAGTTACTGCTAAATATGATGAACATGTAAATTTGCACACAAATGAGAGAACAGAGTTTGCATACCAATGATGAAGCCATGATCAATGGCTCTGTCCATAGCCCATCCTCCGATACCCAAAACCACGACGTACATGCAGAAGTTGAGCACGAGGAGCAGCGTCGCTACTGGTTTCAGTTGGTCGCCGGCCATTGATTCCTAGAGATTGGGTTTTAGTAGGGTGCTTGAAGTTCTTTTAATGCAAGAAAGATTTGAAGAGATGTGCATGTGTTTGGAGAAATTGAGGATGTTTATATATGATTTTGGGTGAGAAGGTTTTGGTTCTTTTCTTGCAAGGTTGTTGGATCAAGAAATGGTGTATCTATGTGTCAGGTTGTAAAGTTGGTGGTAATGCTTCCATAGCAAGGCAGGGTGCAGGAGAGAAAAAGAAAACTAGATTCTCACTCTGCTCACATTCTGTCTTCTTTCAAGTTTCTGGTTTTGTTTTTTGTATTTGTTTAGTACTTTAGGGGAAGAAAGTGATATACTTTGCCTAATTGTGTAGACCCATCATCTCTTGCTTTAGATTTTGAGCAATACTATATGTACAAAATTAGTTTTACAAAATGATGTGTCAATAGATGAGATATGACACATCAAATATAATGTTGGTAACTTGGCCGAATCACAACGCGTCACATGTGCAGTAAGTCTAATAAACAGGGCGCTTCGCTAGAAATTCATGGAAGGGTAGTGGTATCATATGTGTCAGGTTATTATTCGTTAAAATTAATTTTAAACTACAAAAAAAAAAAACGTGTTTGCCACATAAATTGCCACGTCATTTTGTACAAAAAAAAGTTTGTACAAAAATTGAGATGTTTACCCTTTTTCTTAGATTTTATTGCTTAAACATACAAATTCTTATCCTCAACATTCCTATTTAGGCTCTATTTGGCAACGCTTATGGACCAGCACAAGTCACGTACACATCCATAAAAAACGTGTCACATAAAAATAACAATTTTTTTGCTTTAAATTTATAATGATGAAAAAGTAGGAACAAGTAGAAATTTTAAAACATTGATAAAATGTACATGTTGTGATACGACACACGACGGAAAATTAACGTGCGTTTCATGTTTGCATTGGACCTTCAAACCACGAACGCACGACATGACAAACACACACTTAAAAAATATAATTGTAAAAATGTGTCAAATGTGTTGGATTCACTCATGTCGTATTCATGTCAGATCATGATGCACACAATCAAACTTCACCACGACATGAACAAATCTTTTGACCTTATATGATCAACTTTTCAAGCTCAGGACAGACAGCAAAATCAAAACTTCCTTTACTTTTATGAAAGACAATTTCTGGGTGAGCAAGTCAGGAAGAGATGAGGATTCATAAACATATGGATCACAGTGTGTTTCTCTAATTGTCTCTCATGTGTTGTACTGAGAGAACTAAAATCTCTGAACCTAACCAACATTGACGGCAAGGTTTCGCATCCATTACAGTAAATCTTAGAGTACCATTCGGAATGAAAAAAAAGTGAACAAATTTTTCGAGTAACAAAGAAATTGTTTATTTCAGATAGCAGTTACATCTATTAGTAAAAAAGTAAAGTCACCTCATCTTCCTAACTAGTTTGCAGCCTACCAATTCAGAATGAAGAACTGTACTGGTGTAAGAAACTATCCTCCAATTGGAAACATCACCAAAATCAGAATCACTAAATTGGTCTCCCAACCTTACCTCCCTCAATCTTTTGCACTGCTCTATCAGTTCCTTGACATCCCATGGGGTCACATTTGGACAATTCTCGACTTGCAAATGCACGAGGTGGGGACATCTCTTGGCCATCATATCCATCCAGGTGCCATCAATTCTTGTATGCAATAAACTCAGAACCTCTAACTTCAATTCAGAAACTTGTCCGTACATCTCTACCCAAGCTCCACTCTTCATTTTAGCTCCATCCGCCTTCAAATGCCTTAACTTTGGACAATTATTCATGACATATCTTATACTTTCCTCAGTAACTCCAACACAAATGCACACCTCAAGAAATTCCAAGTTAGGAATATGTAGCACAATTTTCTTTAAGAGTCTCATCATCCAGATTAGGATTCGTACTCAGTTTTAAAGCCTTGATAGTGTAGTTCTTCTCCCTCACCGCAGGTGTGGTTTCTTTTCCCAAAAGCGTAGAAGAGAATTCCAACTCGACGAGGGAGGAACAGTATTCCACAAGCATACAAAAGGTTAAATTGGACAATTCAATCCAATGACGGAGCTCTATAACCTTGACCCCTCGTAGAAACTCCATCAACGTTGAGATATGCAAAAGAGTGCAAGTCTCTGAATTTCGGACAACAAGCTTATCAACCGGTAAATTTGCATTGGTAATCGCAGCAAGAATGTTATCATCTCCTCCACTTAATAAATGTGTACAACCACGGCCAAGATAACAACAATTCAAATCACCGCTGACATAGTCAAATTTACAGAATTTCAAAGAGATCAAATTCGAATAACCACGAATTGCATCAGTAAGGCTCTTCACAGTTATACCCTGACAGCCACCACAAGTAATTTCTGAAATGCGGACGCAACTGGATAAGAGACAGTAAAGGGACTGATCGGATATAAATTTGTTACCAGATATATTGATTCGACGCAGAGCTGGGAGATTAGCGACTAATTGGGCAATTCCTTGGTCAGTAACTTGGCGAGGGCCAACCACTGCAACATGGTATTTATCAGCACTGATGTCTAAGTCTTCAAGCCACGGAAGAGAAGACGACAGCAACGACAAATCGCTATCGTTCATGACTTTCACATCGGGACATGAAAGTTTTTTCATCTTCGCAGACCCTAGCCCCTAGATTTGTGAGACCTGAGCGAGCGATTTGGGCGACGCTGCGATTTCGAGTGGTTTCCCAGTTTCCGGAAAGGAAGTGTATGGATGCTGATCGTCGGAGAGAGAGATATTGAGGTTGAAGACGACATTGCTGGAGATGGAGTAGAATTGCTTGGAGACGAGAGATAGAGATTTGAAATCATCGTGATCTGAGAGCTTCTTGAATATTGATTCCCAGCAGGCAAATATGTTGACATTTGGTTGAATTTTAGAGTTGAAGCAGAAATTAATGGCTACAACACTAGGATTAAATACAGTAGGCTTTGCCAGTAGAAGTCACTTGCACATCTATTAAAGTAGCTAGTACATGTATTTTACATGTAGGTGACATATAGCTAGGTAAATAAGTGTTTGAGATTTGCGCAACAAGGCTAGGCTACGCTAGGGATTTAAGCGGGTAAATATTCATTAAAATGAATATGAAAATGATTAGTACATGTACTATAGGTTGATGTAGGCTAATCACAACCACACTTGTTTTGCATTGAAAGGAGATGAGGTGAAACACAGACTGGTTTTGAAGAGAAAAAGAATGATTTTGTGGCTAAGAATGTATCACGTAAACCTAAATACAATATGCATACATATAGGTACATGCAAGATTCCGCTTCTAAATGGATATATGGTGGGTTTGGTACGGTAATGCATCATGTGGTGAGAATAATATAGCCAAAGAAACAAGCAATGAATAGTTAATATAGTATAAAATATTTTAAAATGTATTTTGGTGCATTTTTTTATAGCTATTTCAGGTCCGTTTGTGGTCCGACTCAATTTCGTTTGAATGGTTGTCCTCGTCACAATTAATTCATAAATATGAGTACTATACGACAAAGAAAACCTTCTATTATCATCACTCAAAGCCCGACTACTAATCGGGATCTCTCCTTATACCACCTAACCCGGATCCGAAAACACATTCTGATACAACTAAACCATTAGCTCCCGGAGACCCACATTCTAATTGAGCCAACGACGGGTATCATCTTACAGGCCGGACACTTGGTGAATCTACTTTTTGACTGAAGCTGCCCTATGAAAAAAACTTTGTGCTGGAATCATGTCTTTCAGCTAGTGTGCTTTGGCACGCTGATTTCAAAAAATCCTTATTGCGAAGGAGCTGAAGACAATGAACTCTACAATAATCAGCCACTGCTAAGTGTTAATTAATGTTAGTAGTTAGTATGATGATCATGTACATGCGACTCAAATGAGAGAACAAAGTTTGAGTATCAATGATAAAGCCATGATCAATGGCTCTGTCCATTGTCCAGGGCCGTCTGAAGGACTTTGGGAGCTCTATGCCAAAATTAATATTTGGGCTCCTAAATTTTTTAAATCGGGAACAAATGAAAAATCACTTAATTATTGCAGTTTCATAACCACAGCTAATAACTGCAGCTAAAAGCCAGAACATGTTGTAACTGTTCACTTTGGAGTTATTTATTGCAGTTATAAACCGCAGTTGAAAACGACAACTAAAAGAGGCCCTGGATTTTTAGGGGCCGTGCGATCGCCCACATTGCACCCCCTTAGAGCCGGCCTTGTCATTGCCTATCCTCCTTTGCCCAAAACCACGACGTACATGCATAAGTTAAGCATGAGGAGCAGCGTCCCTATTGGTTTCAGTTGCTCTTTAGGCCAATATTGATTCCTAGAAATTCGGTTTTATTAGGCTTTTTGAAGTTCTTTTTATTGCAAGAAAGATTTGAACAGATGTACATGAGTTAGGCGAAATGGGACACTCGATCAAGTCGAAGGGATGGCTGGAGAGAAGGATCTTCTGGTAGACGTGGAGAAGGCCGGCCACCGCTCGATCTGCCGCTACCGCAGTCTCCGCCGCAAGGAGCTACAGTCTACCCGATGGCTTCGACATTCGACGAGAGAGCTCTTCAACTTTCAGTCTCTTTGTTCTTTTTGGTGGGTGTACTTTTTTTCCTTCTTGGGAAATCTTAAATAAAAAAGTACTTTGCTTATAAAAAAAATACTAGCCATCAAAATCAACAAAGAATAAAATTTGGGGGATTTCGTTTTCACATTTAATCCGTGAGATACAAGATCGAATCTCATATTTGAGCTTCTAGCTGCATCGCCACACACACTGTCGGATCAAGAGCACTCATTTGTAGAGTTTGATTACGTTGTACCCAATCTCATAGAAACCAGAGAGTTCCTTCGTCATTTAAAACCATAGCTAGTAGTTGCCTTTATATATAGTTCTTGCTCTTATTTATGCTACTTGGGGCGTACGTCGAGTGGAGAGCATGGTCATATCGTAGAGGTCGAGATGGCCATTGCAGCGCCGCTACCTCAGCTACCGAGGTAACCACTGCCATAAGTTTCAGAGGTGATGGTAAGAGAGGAGGATCTTCTGGTAGACATGGAGATGGCCATCGCTCAGCCGCTATCGCCTTCTTCGTCGTCAGGAGTTCCTGTCTGTTGGTTTTTGACAGCAACAGAGAGCAGAAAAAATTAATGAAAGAGCAAAGATTGAGACTTGAATGCAATACTTTTATTGAAACAAAGGCTGTAATTTATACACTCAAGTTGTAAACTGTAAATGAGCATATAAAGAAGAATATCATGACACTAAAGCATGATTATTATCTATCACTAACAGCTAAAAATCAACAAACTCCTATAACCTAGGTGTTCTTTGTTATCAACATCTTAACAGCTCCTGATACACTGTAAATCAAGACTCATCCTTGAATCTGGTGTTGCATATCCCAAGCCTTTACCTTTAGAAATCATACCGAGTTTTAGGAAGCGCCTTTGTTAGAATATCAGCATTTTGGTTTTCAATTGTGTAGTAGATCATATGTACTTCTCATTCTTTCTGAACTTCACGGAGAAAGTAAAGTTTTCAGTTTGAAGTGTTTAGTTTTTCCATGGAACACCGAATTACTTGCAATTGCAATTGCATAATAATTGTCTACCAACAGCTCTGTGCTATCTTCTTGTTCCATGTGCAGATCAATTAAAAACTTTCTTATTCAAAAAGCTTGATTTGCAGCTTCCACATCAGCTACATATTCTGCTATATCTGTAGATTGAGCTATGACTTATTGCTTCTTGGAGCACAATGAAAAAATGGCCGAACAAAAAATAAAACAATAACCTGATGTGCTCCTCATGTGATCAACACAACCAGCCCAATCGCTGTTAGAATAGCCTTGGAGACAAAAATTATCGACTTGACTAAACCTTATTCCATAATCAAGCGTGCCCTTTATATATCTAACAATTCTTTAGCTGCTTGTAAATGAATTTCACTAACACAATGCATGTATCTGGATAGTAAGCTGAATGCATGCATGATGTCTGGTCTAGTTGTAGTCAAGTACATTAGACAACTAATTTGACTTTTGTACAATCATTCATCGACCTTCTCGGCTCCATCTTATTTGCAAAACTTTTCCTTTTGATTCATAGGAGTTGTGGTTGGCTTGCACTTTTCCATGCTAAACTTCTAAAGAAGTTCCTTTGCATACTTCTTCTGGCATATGAAAATTTCATTATGCTTTTGGTGCACTTCCATACCAAGAAAGAATGTCATTGTCCCGAGATCAGACATTTCAAAAACATCTTTCATTTCTTTTTTGAATTTGTTAATCTGCTCCATACTACTTCTTGTCACAAGTAGATCATCAACATAAAGAGATACAACAATATTTATATCATCTCCAATCTTCTTGATATATAAAGTAAATTCACTTGGGCATTTTTCAAATCCTAAGCTTACCAAATATGCATCAATTTTGCTGTACCAGGCTCTTGGTGCTTGTTTTAAGCCATACAAATTCTTTTTCAACATATATACTTTTTCTTCTTGATCTTCAACAACAAACCTTTCAGGCTGCTCCACAAAAATTTCTTCCTCCAAGTAATTATTCAAAAAGGTTGATTTAACATCCATTTGATGTATAATCCAACACTTTTGTACAACTACACTCAACCAATCTGGCAACTAGAGCAAAAGTCCCAGAGAAGTTCACCCCAAATATCTGAGCATATCCCTTGACAACTAGTCTCACCTTGTGCTTGTTTACATAACCATCTGAATTGAGTTTGGTTCTGTAAACCCATTTGACTCCAACAACTTTTTTGTGTGTAGGCTTGTCCATTAGCTCCCAAGTGTGATTCTTCTCGATCATCTTGAGCTCCTCCTTCATAGCAATCATCAATTTTTGATCTACAACAACTTCTTCGTACCCTGCGGGCTCCATTACAACAATATTGCATCTCAGATAGATATCAGAGAGTGATCTTGTTCCTCTGACAGGTTCATCATCAACACGATCATTGTCCTCCTCAAGCTCAAGCTTCTTTTCATCTTCAAATTTCCAGCAATCTGACTTGTAGAATTGGACATCTCTGCTGACTATTACTCTATTATCTTATGGAAGATAAATTCGGTAGGCTTTTGAAACTGAACTGTATCCTATAAAAATACTCAGTTCTGCCTTTTTATCTAATTTATCTCTCTAAACCTAAGGAATGTAAGAGGAAAAAAGGAAACCGAATACTTTTAAATTCAGTAACTTGGGTTTGTAACCATACCATGCTTCGAATGGAGTCTTCTTTTCCAAAGCTTTTGTTGGTAATCTATTCAGCAGAAAAGCTACTGTACTTGTAGCCTCAGCCCAAAATTTCTTCGGCATCCCTTTTTCGTGTAGCAAGCATCTCGTCATCTCCATAAGTGTTCTATTTTTTCGCTCGACAACTCCATTTTGTTGAGGAGTATAAGGAGCTGTCAATTACTTTTCAATGCCGACATCTTCACAAAATTTACTGAACTTGTTCAAGGTGTACTCGGTACAGTTATCAGACATTATCACCTGCATTTTGCTTCCACTTTGTGTTTTTACCAAATTTTTAAACTTCCAAAATATGTCAGCAACTTCATATTTAAATTTCATGAAGAAAATCCAAAACATTCTTGTAAAGTCATCAATGAAAGCAATATAGTACTTACTACCATTCAGTGATGGTGTTTTAGGTCATCCAACATCTGTATGGACCAACACATAGTGGCAACTCCTCTTCCAACTTTGGCAGTCCATTCACCAAGTCATTTTTCTTCATGAATAGTAGGGCAGCATGATGAAAATGCCCGAATCGTTTGTGCCAAAGCATTGCGTTGCTTTCTTGTTTGTGCATTACAGCCTTCTCATCTTCTAGCAAGTTTAAGGAAAAACTTTTTTTTTTCATTTGGACTTTGAACACTTCATTGTCTTCAACATCTTTGATTATGCAGATTTTGCCCTCAAACGAAAATTTGTAGCCTTTCTTCAATAACTGATAAACATACAACATATTTTGATCAACATCTGGAACGTACAATACATTTGAGATAAGTTTCAAACCTGATTGACCTTCTATTGCTACTTTTCCGATGCCTTTTGCTGCAAGATATCTCCCATCCCCAATTCTAACTTTTAGGATAACAGATTCGTCTAACTCCCTAAAGAGCTCACGATCATAAGTCATGTGGTTTGTGCATCCAATATCTATTAACCAGCTAGCATAAAAGTTGTTGCTTGCAAAACATGATGTTGTAAATAGTTGCTCCTCTTGTGGCTCATCAACAACAATCTTGGCATCTCCATGTTATTGTTGATTCTTGCATATCTTCTCCATGTTCCCTATTTGTCCGCATTTGTTACACTTTGCATCTGACCTCCAACAACATCTTTTGGATAGATGATTGGTTTTCTTGCAATATGGGCACTGTGATAAGTTTAGTGTTGTAGTTTTTGTTGTATTTGTTCGAACCAGCTCCGGTCTGCTTGTGGTCGTATTTTTTGTTCTTATTTTTTCCTCCATTGTTGTATTGTGAATAGACTTGAATAGCCCCCTCCACAGCTCCTTGTGGCATACGTCTTCTTTGTCCTTGTGCCTATAAAGCACTCACAAGCTATGCCAATGTAATACTAGACAGGTCTCTAGCATTCTCAAGTGATGAAATCGTAGGTCCAAATTTTTTCAGGAATTGAAACAAGAATTTTCTATACTATTCGTGAATCAGAAAAATCAGTTCCAAGAAGTCTTACCCTGTTAGCAATGCTGAGAAGTCTGTCATAATAGTCTTTGATTGTTTCTGAATCCTTCATCCTCTGCATTTCAAATTCTCTAATCAAATTAAGAACTTGCATACCTTTCACCTTTTCATTTCCTGCATACTCATCTTTTAGAAATTGCCAGATTTCTTTTTCTATCTTGAGTGTCATGATTCTAGTAAAAATTGTAGGTGAGACTGCTGCAAACAGGTTAGCTTTCGCCTTTGACTTTCTTTGTAATTTCCTCTCCTTATGATATTTGATTTGAGCCATGGTTGGGTTGTCGGACAGAGGTGCCACTTCATAATCTTCTTCAACAGCTTCCCACATGTCATTTTCATCAAGGTGAGCTTCCATTCGAACAGCCCGCACTTGATAATTTGTTCCATCAAACACTGGAGGTGCCAAAGCAGTGAATGGGACTTCTGATTCCATTCTAAATTGTTTGTAGGATTTTGTATTTTGTAGAGAAAGGAAGAAGTGTTTAGGGTCACACAATCTCACAGGACCCTCAAGATAACTTATGCTCTGATACCAATCTGTTGGTTTTTGACAGTAACAGAGAGCAGAAAAGATTAATGAAAGAGCAAAAATTGAGACTTGAATGCAGTACTTTTATTGAAACAAAAGTAATTTATACATTTGTAAACTTAAAATGAGCATATAATGGAGAATATCATGGCACTAAAGCATGATTATTATCTATCACTACCAGCAAAAAATTAAAAAAGTTATTTGGAAAGGAATCCGCGAGCTAGCAGCTAATCTCCCGGGCTTGATCCGAATCAATACATCCGGTAACAAAGTTATTTCAGATCAGTCTCTTTATTGTCTGTTGTCTAGCTGTGTTCACATTGCTGAAATTTATTGTTCTAATTGTGATGGTATAACCGAGAAGGGCCTAACCGATGCAATATGTGGTTATTCTAATTTAAAACGT
>JAYMTA010001491.1:0-19809 GCA_036897625.1 Pelargonium cotyledonis
TGAATCGGGTTGAATCGGGATTCATGTCATTCCAAGATTCAAACATGATTTTGAATCGTTTAACCTCTGAATCATGAATCATATCAAGAATCGGATCGTGAATCGTGATTTTTAACAACTATGGTCCCAACAGGTCGCTATTAACCTTTATAGTTGATGAAAAAAGGTGGATCAACGACGTTGTCTGCAATAGAACTTTATGACGTTCCATCCAACTACAGATGAACAACGAGATATAGAGTATCCGTCTTTGAACATTTGAATTCTTGTAGTATGGGGAAGAATTGACCAACAAAAAGATCAACATTCATTATAGTTCAAGTTACATTTATGTCATTGTACTCATTGAAGATGAATTCTATATACTGCAGAGAAATTCTCGTTCCATTAGTTTTTTTTAAAGCAAATATGTTAATTTTAATTCTTTTTTTACAAATAACGAAATTCTTGTTCCATTAGTTTTTCTAAAGCAAATATGTTAATTTTAATTTTCTTTTTTACAAATAACTTTGCGATTAAATCAAATGTCTCATTGGTCTGAAACAAGTAAAACACATCTCTGTAGCAATTTAGCGTGCTAAAAAATTATTGTAATATGAATCACCAAAATTTAAGAAAAACAACATTCAATCTACTAAATGCGCCACAAATACTACGCAACTTAACATTTCACGCGCGACCCAGAACTCGAATCATTGAAATATATTTTATGAACAATGTTAAAAAAAATCATATATAATAGTTGTAACAAAATCAAATATGGGGATCAGTCCACATCTTCATAAGATACTTGTGGCAGCTACTTCCATTAACACTCCAATCAAAGCTTGTCCTCTTGGTAATTTTGGTCCTTTGTCCACTAAAACTACTACTAGTAGAAGAAGTAATGTTATTATTGATGATGTCCACACCAACAAGCCTTCTAAGATTGTGCCTATACTCCAAAACCACTTGCTCAAAAACCTCAACCTCAAACATGTTTATGTTTACCTTTGGGCTCATTTGGTCTCTCACATAAGCAAATGCCAATTGGTCTCTTGGGTTGTAAGCCTCCAACTCATTGAACATCAAGCATGAAAACAGATTGCTTCCCACTCCATGCCTCCTCAATATCATTGCACTATCTGGCACATCTAAACAAAAAAAAATCTTATGAAATGATTTAGATGGTTCATTGTGAAGAAAGAAACTTGAAAGTACCAACAACAAAATATCCACACACACACACCAATTCTGTAAGGTCCAAATGCAACATGAGCTGTTTTGTGGATCCACATGGGATGTTCAACTTATTTTGGGACAAAATGGTTGATATATGTAAGTTTCTTCTATTTCAGTCCAACAAGAGTAATAGCATTTGGTATTAAATACAAGTATTCCACATTGTGTCAACAAATGTTTATCTCAACCACATAGAAAGGAAAGGAACATCATTTTCAAATTAATATTGTTTTTGTCTTTTATTCTCCAAACTCAATATTTTCTTTTACCCAAAGAAACCATCATTTCACAAGATGTTGATGAAAGTTAGGTGTATCTAATACAACAACTAGTCCACCAAAACTTTAAATAGCTCAAGAATTCTCTCTTCTTTTTTTTTTGGGGGGGTTTATTCTAGCAAGAATTAGGGGAAGGGTAGATAGTGGGCACACTAGACCTAAGAAACATCAATTCAACCAACAATTTTAATAGTTTGAATTAGATAATATATGAACTTAACTTAAAAGACATGTCATTGCAGGTTTGACAAAATCAATTCCCTTTCAGTGAGAAACTTGATTTGATTCAACCAAAAATAAATTAAATATTTTTATAATAGTCAAAACATGCAGAATAGTGGGCCGAGTTTTGAATTTTCACTAATTTGTCTGACCTAAATTACAATTTATAAACTAAAAATTCGGCTTAAAATTCGATCAAATTTATTTCAAACATGTAAAAGTATGGGTGTATGAGGTAGGGTGGTGGACACACTAGTCCTAAGAAACATCAATGCAAACATCATTTTTAAAAATGTAATATGCTCCCACCTCTAGACCACAAGAATGGCATGAAAAATAGGTTGGATGATCTAGATGCTACCACCTTACTTTGCATGCCATTTATATAGTAATGAGCTAGTGACATGCTCCAGCTAAGAATGGGGCAATCTTAAATGACTCATCACAGTTTCATACTTATAAGAGTATTGTGCAATAAATTGTTTTAAAATTAGAGTCAAAACACTTTTGGCTTATATATATATATAGCAATATAACAACATTGTTGGCTCATAAAACCACACTAATGATGTTGATTAGGGCCCAAACCCATTTGAGTGAGCCCCCACTTGAGAGTACACAATATGCTCATATATAGCTTGTAAAAGTGTTTGAACAATGGTCTAAATAAAGCTATGTATATGACGATGAAATGATCGTGTCTAGAAACTTTTTAACCTAATAGTAAGATTTAAGCATGAAATATAGTGCATGATGTGAGTGATTTTCAAGTCATATAAAACTAGATTTGGTTGATACGCATGAAACAAGTAATCTCCTAAGAATTCTTTAGTGGGAATATCATTAAAAGATTTTCTTAGCTTTTCTTCAACCACACACATAATTTGTCATTTCTTTTACTGTAAGCATCAAGGAAACTTGCACATAATTATAGTTTTGTTGTCACTAAAGTTAGGTCATTATACAACAATTCAATTCAATGAATTGTTTTAAAACCTACATTCAAAGGTCCACTTGATCCTATTACTAAATCATAGTTCGACAACTAAAAAACATCTCTCTTTTTCAAAAGTTATTTGTGATGTAAGGCAAGTGCATAAAAGGAGATATATATGTATTAATCCATGCATGCAGACATGTATATAAATGTTATATGTGTTTGGTTGCCAAGAAAATCCATACCTGTGGTGTATGGTTTCTTCTTGATAGACCAAGGCATCAAGCCATTGTCACAATAAGTCTCCATTTGCCTCTTCAACCCATCAACATCCCACCATTTCTTCCACCTTGCTGTGGCCATAGCCTCCTCCATAGTGTTCACATAAAAGGGGTGTTTGGACACTGCCATATCATATCCCTCCTTCACAACAAGTGCATGAATCAACAAATAGGGATCAACCATTAGCTGCAATTTGGCATCAACCCATATGCTGAATTTCGAATTCGGAAACAATCTGTGAACCAAATATTTGGGGATCACACCATTCATGGCGGGATTGTCGTATAGACCCTCTTTGGAGACGCTCACTATCCTCCATACACCAATGGTGTATTGTCCGGGTTTGCTGGAAATGAGTTTGTGGGTGCGTAGCGCTTGGAGGGTCACGTCATCCACGAACATGAAAAAACATACCGTGGACGGGGTATTGGACCCGAGCCCTTTAGGTTGTCTGATTTTGTCATGATCATTGAGCACAGCGGAGACCACAACTACGCCGTCACATTTTTCCATAGCGATTCGATCTGCATTGGAAATGTAGGGTTATCAAATGAGCTCAATTAGAAGAAACAAGAACAAAAGGCAAATTTACGATGACTCTTATGGCCAATGAGCTCAATAAAATAAACAAAAAAACAGAACAATATGCACATTGGTTATAATTTCGATTGAAAATTCACAAGAATAGCTTATCATAAACCGATTGACAAACCAAATAAACAAAATTGACATCAACAAATCAAATCGGACTCGCACCATAATAAATCCCAATTGAAGCAAACCAGAACCAAAACCAAAACAAAAACATTTTAAAAACAGAGCACAAAAACCAAATTGAGAACAATTCTCGAACCAATAGAAAATCGAAATTGACCAGAATCACTGATCAGAAACCTCTTCAAAAACAGGACAATAGGCAATTTGACTGTAAATTTTATGGAAAATTCACAGGAACGACTGATTCGAGACGACTTCAAAGCCAAATGAACTCGATTAAAACAAACCAGAACAAAATGCAAATTGATCAGAAATTCGATTTTGATTGAAAATTCACGAGAATCACTGACCATAAACAGCTTCGAAAACCAAATCAGCACAGTCTAAACACAAACAGCAACAATCAATCAAACCAAATTCACCCATAAAATCCCAAACGAACAAAACCAGACCAACAACATAAAAAACAGAGCACAAAAAACCATATCGAGAACAATTCCATTCCCATTACAAAACCGAAACTGACCAGAATCACTGATCGGAAACGTCTTCAAAAACCCACATGGAACCTCCACGGACTCATTCCCACGCCGAAAATACGAAAACCTCTCTTGTGCTCCAAAACTCCCCCCAAAACTCTCAGCCACCCCTCGCAAATACCTCAAACTCGTCGTCGTCTTGGACGACGAACACAGATTCTGAATCTCCCTCAATGCCGCCCAATAATCTAACAAAAAAACACAAAACCCATCACCAAAAACACTCGATTACAGTCACCAGACACAACAATTCTTCAAAAATTCTTTGGAATCGTACCTGAGAAAAGCAGAGGGTGGTGACAGGAGAGGCGGGTTGTGGGGAGAGCATACTTGTGCTCACCATAGGAGGAGGGGTAGGAGAAGAGAGAGGTCTGGATGGGGTCGAAAGGAGAGGAGCGGAAGAGACATTTGTGAGGGTAAATGGCGGAGAAGAGAGCGAGGAAGATGGAGGTGAAGAGATAGAGAAGAGCGAAACAGAGGAGTTTTGATTGCAACACGAGAGGTGTGGCCGTTACTCTGAATATTTTCCCCATAAAGAATACAAACTAATTTTGCTTCTCATGCTCATCATCCAAATATGTTCTCACTTTCCTTCCTTGGATTTTTCTATTTCTTTTTTTTGTTTTTCGATCTAGGGCCTCGCACAAGTTTCGAGTTGACAATTTAGACCCAAATTATCGTTTTAGATTTTTTTTTTTTCTATTTAGTCAAGTCAATTGTTGTTGTTTTTCGAGTAGAACTCACTACTTGGACCAACCCCTCGACCCAAACCAGCAACTATAGCTGACTAATAGGATCAGATTTCACGAGTTCAAGCCAAAAATCGCAAGTATGTTAAACGAGTCACTTTTATTGACACTAATAAATTGAGTAATAGTGTCAATTGAGTAGTAGATGAAGACATTAGAATTCTTCTCATCAACTTGAATAATTAATTTGAAGGCATTGGAATTCTGATTCAGCAACAAATTCAAGGGTTGATATGAGGCCCCCGACTTAACCACCACGTTCCAAGCCACATTCTCATTCACTGCAACTGGCACCTACTTCCTTGCTCAAACACTAATATAAAAAACCAGCGTGAAAGTACGCTGCCTCAGCTATGCAAATTTTAACAACATTTTAAGTTAATTTCTATCAAAGCAAAACTCATTGTCGTAGTGAGAGTCAACAATTAGTTATCTGCAAATCCAAGAGATAGTCATTGCTCTAAGAATCAAGAGCATTAATCATATTCATATGAAAACCTAATTAGTCGACTTAAAAAGAGAAAAAAAAAACATAGTTATCTTAAATATATTAAATTTATAATATTTTATCGTTTTGAGTTGTTAGTCAGTTGGTCCAATTTCATCATATGTCTTGTGTTTTATTCATGTCTTGTTCATGTTTGATATATATATATTTGGTTTAAATCATGGGGTTGCTGAGCAGGCTCGCACTTTTGCGATAAAGCACCTTTAAGTCATTTGACCGGACTCAGACTAATCCCTATCTGAGGCTTGGTCATAGGGTTAAGGATTTCCCACATCTCTCTCACAGGTGTGTTGAATGGGGATTGAACCCAAGAACTCTTCCCACTCTCGCAGCCCTAGTGCACCAACTGCGCCACACCCAGTGGGTGTTCATGTTTGATGTTTAAAAACAATTACTAAACATATTTTATTGGTGTTCACCCATGCAAATACACATATTGTTAGCTTTGTATGTATTGGTATATAATATATTTGTGAAGATAATTAACCATAAACCGACCTTAGCTCGGTAGAGCGGAGGACTGTAGTGGGTTCATCTCAGATATCCTTAGGTCACTAGTTCGAATCCGGTAGCTCGGAACATTTTTTAATGTCCCAATCTTCAATAAACATATTTATTTATTTATTTTATCAAATAGTTTGAACAAAAAATGTTTAAGAATCATGACAGATCTGATGATCTCAAAGAAACTGGAAAAAGTAAAATAGAGGCTGTACATTTGGGGATTTAATTATTTACACTACATAAATTAGCATAGGCTTGCTTATATACTATGACATTGTAATAACATAACTTTCTAATTATATACTTGTTTCCACTATAAACCCTTGCTCCTGTAAATTTTGTAGCTATATGATGATGTATGACGTGATGAATTGTATCGGTTCAATTCCATAGAACAACTTCGGCATGAACTTTTGTGAGTATGCCTGCAAGATCGGGTATGATCTTTCGGGGTACGAATAAAATGCTCGCATATGTTGGAGAAGTCGAGTCATTATTTAATGGAGCGAAGTTCCCATCTTCCCTCACCATCGATGAGTCGCAATTCGATGGAGTGGAATGGTATAAGGGCGGGACGCTGGAATATTATCGGTGGAGACAGAAATGAGAAACAAATTGGTAAATAATTTACAACATTTTGTGGTCTTGTGAAATTAAACCGGTATACAATTTGATTTTTGTTCGAATTTAGTCTCCTTAGGATTCGTTTTGTGCCAATTTTGCCTTGTTAGTATCGGTTCTGTTTCAAAATTGTCACTTGTTGTATCCATTTTGTTCCAAATTTGTATCATGCTCAAGCTGACAAAAGGTGGCACGATAAATATGTGTTTTTTTTGCCCGACTCATTCAGGTGTAGCCCGAGCATAGTCCGGTTCCGGCCTACAACCTATTTTGCTTGCAAAATGAACCTCTACCCGGGGACAAACTAACAAAAGTGGTCCTATGTTGCTTGGCTTGGCTTGTTGACTCAAATTTGGCACAAAATGGATACTAAGGAAACCAAATATGAACAAAAATTAAACCGGCGACCAATTTAACTCAAAATGAATACTAAATGGTCGTTTTGAAACATTCACCTATTTTCAAACTTATAACTACTTACCTGCGAAGATGTAACAACAGTGATGCCCAAGTCATTTGCAACCCTATAAAGGTGTTCTTCGACGTCAACACTCGTAGCACTGGCCAAGAAAATAAGTGTAAGGTTTATGACAAATACATGTCATTAGAGAACACGTAAGAAAAATGGCGCTAATTACATACTTGGTACATTCGTCGAGGATGCCAAATATAGGCTTGTGAAAGAACAATCGTGCCTGGTAAATAATATATGCATCAAAATGGGCACGTTAAAAAAATCTTAGAATGGTTTGTCTACAGTCAAACAAACAAGTACGTAGAGCTGGAGATTTGAACACAAATTCGCGGGCACCTTAAATTCGACCTGTATTTTTGTGGGTTCAGCACAAAATAGAACCAATTATTTTCGGGTTGGGTCAAGTAAACCCAACCTGATCTGCATTTTTTTAAAATGTGAAATCCGCACCTCTTGCAGGTCGGGGTCTTTTTCCACCCAAAACACGAATTGCCAGCTTTAGATATAAGGTGCTAGAAGAAACTCACCAATCCTAATCTCTGCTGTTCACCAAGAGAAAGTACATCTTCCCAATTCAAATCAGCATCCCAACCACCTTTGTCTCTTTCTAAAAGATAAATCAATTTAACATTCTCGAGAATAGCTTTCAAACGCGTATCCAGAATGTTTCTTGCATCAGCGGATCTTTTACCTGAATGGCAGCGCAATAAGAATCCTCAAAACAAGAAAAAGAATAATCTCATTCCGTCCAAAAGTTTGTAGTACTTCCACTGCTAAAAGGCCAACATTATTAGTAAGTTTTCAGTGACACTTTTATATGTAGTATGTGTATGTTCCTTTTCTATGTTTCCAATGTCAGAATTTATCACCACTTTCATCACTCGCCCTCTTGTGCGAGCTTTGCATTTTTCTTTTATCGTGACTTTGACACGATGGAGGCCTTTCAAATCAACACTCTCACGTGTAGGTATTTTCCTTCTACATGTCAATACTGCAAGCATATGCTTTTACCATGCTAAATTTTAGATATTGGGCTACATATAAGGGTTTGAATTCCAAGAATATAAGGCCAACCGTATTAGTAGGATTTGACTTGTACCTTTGTATGTATCGTAATCATTTTATATTTTTCGATGTGTGACTTTTCATTTAGATTAGCTACATAACGACGACACCTCAGCATAGAAAATGACAGGAATAAGGTTGTGACATTACCTTCTCCGTGCAGCTTCAGCATTCTCTTCTCCGCTTCCTCACAGGAGAGAGGATATATAATTTGATCCCTTAGGGTTCCCAAACATGTATATGGCCGCTGAGGAACGTAGAAGACACCGCAGCCTGATCCCACCTCTTCACTGATAAGCCGGGATGGTTTAGTGAGTCTTCCACTCACTATTGGCCAAAGACCTCTAAGAACTCGGAAGACAGAACTTTTCCCACTCCCGTTTGGACCTTAATGAGCGCAAACTTGTCAGTTACGAGTATAGAGTAAGTGTCATTTTACTGCCTCCGTTCCAAAATAAGTGTCATTTTACAATTTCAACAAAAACAAAAATACACTTGACTTTCCAAGAATACCCTTTCATCATCCCAATTACGAGTGAGTAGTGATTAATTGGTACACACAATTAAACAAGGTTAATCAGCTCATTTTACATGACTTCTTAAATTGTGTGAAAAACTCAAATGATATTTTGAAACAGAAGTAGTTTTATTATATTTCACTAACCAGTAACAAGCAGGCTTTTCCCGGGTACTACGTAGCATGTCAACTGCCTAGCAAGCATTTTCTGTCCCGGGCAAATGATGTCGACGTCATTAAAGAAAATGGTATCTCTAACACATGCATCACTCTGCTTTGATTGTGACATAGAATCAGTCATAGAATTACCTGCATCATCGACTTTATTGCCATATCAACTAACATCAAATACCCAAAAAAAAAAAATCTGCAAATTTTTTTTATCTGCTCATTAAATCTTTGATCACTACTTGTATAGCACCTCAATGCCTGGTAATTCGGGGTTTGGGTGGAAAAGGCCTAACCCGACTTGTGCAGTTTGCGGGGGTTTGCATGTAAAACGTGTGGCTTGCCTGACCCGAGTCGTTATTTCATCACAACAAACAACCATACCCCTAAGAATTGATAGGGTCTATCATGGGGGTCGGTTTCAGGTGCCCACGGATTCAAGTCCAAATTGCTAGCTCTACATCCCATATACAGATAAAACTACACGCCATAACTACGAATCATAACATCAGAAGAGGAAGACATTAGTTGGTTCAACTTCCTAATTATGCAGCCCAAGTACTTGGTTAGGAGGGGAAAAAAATTTAACATATAGACACTACAAAATATTGGAATCAGCTGAGAGGAAACCTAAGGCACATTAACATACCAGAGATACTTAGAGAGAGAATAAAGACAAAAGTACCAGACTGAGCAGCATCGAGAAGCTCTTCAAGCTCGAATATGCGATTGATACCACCGGAGAGCTCAACAAACTTTCTATTCAATTCAAGAATGTCCCCAAATGCTAAGAAGCTTTGAGATACAACTGATGCTAAGAAGCGTAGAGCATGCGCCAGCTCACCTGATTGAACGAAGACAATGAGAGAGAGAGAGAGAGAGAGAGAGAGAGAATCAGTTGAATCTAACCTTGAGTGGAAATCAAGGCACGGTCTCCCTTGTGTTCCATTGCATATAGTAAGCTCAACCCCCAAGTCACATTGTGTGGGAGTTGCTTTGTAATAAAATCATCCAGTATACCAAATGCCCATTTCTTCTTCAACATTAGCATAGAGTGATCAAGAAGGTCTTTGAATCTTAAATCAATCATCTGCTCAATAGAGGAGTTAAAAAAAAAAAAAAAGAAAAACAGTTATCGAAAGTGGTAATGGTGTTGTGACAATACCCTTAACCAACCAAACACAAGATACTGAATAGACATTCCATGTGAATCAACTGAAATATAACAAACTTAAAACGAAATTTTTGGGGACAGAATACAAAATTGCAAAACCCTCTCAATTGCTAAATCTCAATAACCTGCTTGTAGGAAGTTCTAATGCTACAAAGAATTAGGTTGATTACCCTTTCTAGTCGTAACCTCTCAAGAACCTTGCCACAACTCATAAGCCTTTCTAGATCAATAAAAGGTAGGCACAAGTCGTTACATATTTTTGTACTCCCTCCATCCCAAAATGAGTGACCTTAAAAATTAGTTATGCATGAATTATCAATATTATCCTTATAACAAGTTCGTATGCCTTGAGTTTGTTACAACACTTGCACTTGGGGATACAAAAGGAAATGTGCTAGACTAACGTCTTAATTTTACTAAAAAACATAACATATACACTCATTTTGGGATGGAGGGAGTATAATCTTCCCTAATCCCCACACTAAGAAGACAGCTTTTGTTGTAGATCTACATGGCATAAAACCAAATTGGATCTTTGTAACCTTAGCTTCTACTCTCAAACTATGTTTTATTACTCGTCAACACCATAGGAAGTTCCCAATCCCATCTCCAACAAACAATATTGTTAGATGTCCAGAATCAAAGTGCAAATGCTGAGCAATAAAAAGGTAACAGTCACCAATTTGAGTCCAAACATAAAGAACATGGTGGGCACATGACTCACAGCTTTCTCTCGAGCACCACCCCCGAAAAAAGCAACAGATTCAGCATGAGTACGTAACCGTTCATGTATAAACCTAAAATACGCACAGTGATGAAATTCAGAAAGATATTTAAAAAGGCATATAGTTCAGCAAGAGCAATAGAGAAAGCAGAAAGAAATCTGAAATAACCTAAATGTTCCTTCAAGCTGTTGCTCTTGACTTGCCAGGTCACCAAATTCAGGGGTAACAGCCCTCAAGAAACCCAATCCAAGGAACATATAGGCATATAGAATCACAACACCCCTCTTACCAGTCAACTGCTTCATTCTCCAGGTGAACCTTGAAAAACAAGTGACAACACTTAAAATTATCATTTAAGAGAAATGAAATAAAGCGAAACCTGTCTTGGAACCTGAAATGATGGTAGAGGTACTTACCACATAGTGTCAACAGATGGCTTGACCATTCCAGTAACGAGTCCTGATAAGTCAGTGGTCAACTTCTCCAGATCATGCGTAATTCTCTGATCTGCATCAATACTTTGGCTTGACATGTTGAAAACCTACAAGAAAATATGTTACACGAGCTCAGTAACATAAAGCTATTGTTGAGTGGTTTAGGACATGGAACTACAACTATTGCTGAGTGGTTTAGTTTTTGCCAACCACAACTAGTATGGAAGAACATTTTGTTGATTATATTTTACATGAAATTAGGGAAAAGAATTGCTGAATTCTAAGTTTAAGAACATAAAGCAAAACAATAATTTAACATTTTGAATTGATTACCTGGTAAAATGCATTCTTTCTTAAATAGTTCTTAAGTAAATGTTGAGTCAAACGAATCCTCCATCCCAGTGCCAGCCTGTCAGTCAAATGTCTGCAAAACAAATTTATGTTCTCATGATATCAAGTGGGTATCAGACATATGCAAACTTACCAATATGAACAGAAGATTAAGAGATCCATTGGGATTACCAATACAACGTCTTATTTAAGTGGTTCCACCATTTTTATGCATTCTCAAAAATCAATGAACAAAACCCTACTTTCTTTTATTATGTAGGATATTACTCCTTTCATCCTAAACAACCATCAAATTTGACAAAACACGCACAACGAAGAAGTAGCTAGTTAATGCAGTGACATGAATAAATAAAGTTGCAACGGAAATACAAATTTCCCTCCTTTTCTAAAAAGATTAGCAAAACAAGCCACTTTTCAAGAGGATTAATTTTCTGGACAGGGGTATCATTTACTTAAGGCATGTGCTGCATTTAAATCTAACCGAAGTATAAGACATAAAGCATATGAAAAAGTTCAGAGAAGCTTAGTTTTACTTAACACAAGAGTACCTCAAAGTAGGTGCAATGAAAGAAGATGCGGCACTTTGGAGAACACTAATACCAATCAACTTAAGAAAGGAATCTCTATCCTGCTCCAAAACATACCGCACGGTAGTTCCTATACAATTTATGCAATTAATACTAACAAGATTATATTTCAAATTATCAAATACATATAGGGAAAAGCATATTTCATATACCATTTAACGAAGCAATACGATCTGAGATCCAAGTTCTTGAGACAATAAGAAGAGCAACTACAAGCAGCTGTGCCCCTTGTTTATCGAACCCTGTAGGTATCTGAAAAGCATGAAGTTAAAAGGTCAATAAAAGCATCCGAACCTCCATGGTTAATTGGGAACTTATTTAGCTACTATTTCCCCTCTCCGTCTCCTATCATCACACGCTAGTCATTGTCACTTAACAAGCATGTCATGCTTAACTGTTATACACCATCCTTTTTATGCACTTGTATAGCTTTATGGGTGGATATTGGTGCAAGCAAAAGTTCAGCACTAAATTGACAAGCAAACCTTAACTCAAGGGTGCAAAATGTAACTTCTCCGTTTTTATTTTATAATATCCTGATTAACTTAACCTACAAAATGTTGCATGCATGTTTCCCATCACCATTACACAATACTAACTTCAGAATCATCCCATAGCATTAACACAAGTTTAATAAAACATAGATCCACCAGTTAAAGTCCCAAATTATAAGTAAATGTTGAAGTGTAAATGTTGTCGCACATTGGAAAGCTATAGAGTAAAGTGGCTAAATATAATATTGTAAGTGAAACCCTACTAACATGGTTGACTTTTTAGTAGTAAAAGCCCAAGTCATTGTATGTAGCCCAATTATTGAACATGTAAGAGAAGATTGAAGGCCCTCAAGGTGTAAAGAACACGCACCCAATTAGCCTCAAAGGAAGTTTTGTATCCCACGCAAACAATACATAGTCATAACAAAAGAAGAAATCATTCCACCAAAAGAGACTTACCAGTACTTTAAGCATGGCAGCTACTCTAAACGGCAACATTCTTGGAGTAGCTTGAAGCTGTGGAATGATGGGATATGTGAAATTCTGATCCATAAAAGGAGATGATGATATCACTTCAGAAATGTATGACGGTGCTTTCGAATTAGAGAATTTCGAGTCCTATATAAAATCACCCATAAGGTCTCTACCAAGTAAAGCTCCAGTCAAACAAAGAGAGGACAACAACAAACAAATTTTGAGAATTTCCCAACCTTCCTAGTCATGGAAAATGCTTGCTGAACTGCCATTGCATCACTTTGACGGTTCATCTCAGAAGTCTTGATTATATTACGTTCATCCTCCGATTCCCGGGAGTCCTCCCTAAAATTCAATGAAATGAAAATCAGATACACTGATACACAATATCTGCAACATGTACAGTAGCTAGAAAAAATATTGCAGATCAATAAACATAATAATCCAACCTTTTGTAATTAACTGTCCATCCTCCTTCACCATCCAGAGACAAAACCACGTCATGAAACGCAACAAGAGCAGGACGATGTGATATAGTTATGCATGATGTTCCCATTGCTCGAACTTTGGCACAAAACCGTTCCTCCATGTCAGTTGTCACAGCACTTGTGCACTCATCAAGAATTGCAAACTTGGGCTTATGGTAGAAAAGTCTTGCCATCCCTAACCTTTGTTGCTCCCCAAGAGAGAGTTCATCGCCCCAATTTATCTCTTTCTCAGGTGAGTAGCGATCTAACAGATACTCAAGGTCAACCTAGAAAGTCGTCGTTCATCATCACCAATTGTGTCAAATTCAATGTAAAATAGAACTACAGAAAATTGAGAATTAATTGTGCGTCATAGAAAAGACTTAAGAGGATATGAGAGGAAACATCTACATTTTTCAACAGCTCCACCATTCCACTTTGTGTGAGCGGTTCGGTCTCTTGAGCTGCAGTAAGAGGGTATATTAACTGATCACGTAGTGTTCCTACAGCTGTATATGGTCGTTGAGGCACATAAAATATCTCCTTGTTAAGATCAGAACCAACCCCTGGTTTCACAATATGGCCAGATACAAGAGGCCAAAGGCCTCCTAGAACTCGAAAAAGTGAGCTCTTCCCACTACCATTTGGTCCTTCAGCAGAAATATATGAACACATTCCACAAGTCAGATTTTTACGCATAGCCTATATTATGAGTATTTTTCAACAGCCATTTTTATTGTAAACAGAATTTGCTTGTACTACAGAATGAGTCATAATCATATAAAACATAAGAACAGGGGACGCACAACTTAATGGCTAATTTTGAGCTAGTATTGCATTCAATACTTGTATCGCCTATTATAAATAAATAAATAAATGAATCATTTAAATTTTTGGCACTTGATAAATATTATAGAAGAAATGGCAACCCCATAATATCAAAAGATTTACCATGAAAAGCTACACTTTAGTAAGATATTTCCAATAAATGTACCATTGCCAATAAACCAGTATTCTCAAGTGCAAACATTAGGCTGAATGGTAAACAAACTACCCACCCATACACTAAATAGTTATAAAGAGACAGATCAAGCAATTTATGGTAACAAGATATATAGGAAATAATTAAAAGGAGAATATAATGGCACCAAATTAAGATCCTGAGACCAGCAGTACCTGTAATCAAAAGATTAGAACCTGATTCAACCCTAAGTGTCAAATCCTCCACCAAAATATTGCCAGTTGGGGTTACAACCTGAGAAACGGTTTCACTATAAGAACATTGAATATGTAAGAGAATGTTGAAAGAGGGTTGATGACCAATCAGTTTCAAGTACCTTGACTCCATCAAATTCAATGTAATTAGCTTGACTGACATAGTTCTTGCTTCCATTTCTTTGCAGAGAAGACTTATCATCAACAACACTTAGGTTTCTCGATATAACCATCAACTCATGAATACGATCAGCATAGCCACTGCAAGCAAATAAATTAATGTTACTTAGTACAGGGATACTCAAAGTACAATAAATAACCCGCATTTTTTACTTCAGTTTTATATCCAATTAGTATGACTCCCTATTTTACAATAATATTCAGTTGAAGAAGTACATCTTATTGTCTTTAGGAGGAACAGAAATGAACAACTCAATGACAGTGCTTTCTATTCTTTGTTCTTCATTTTTTTCATCAGTGGAAGTTCTCTCTCTCACAGTTTTACTGAATCATCATTTATCATGCAGTAGAATAGATGAAATAAATTATCTCTAACTATGTTCACAAAAATAAGTTAACAGCTACCTATAAATAAAACAGCACAAAAAAGTGCTCTCCATCATTTGTAAAATATCACAAGTAATAGATCTCATAATACCTGAGACGACTAAGCCGTCTTGAACTTGAAGAGAGAGTTCCCAGGGACTGAAATAATGATATTATGACACTAGTATGATATCTTAGATTGCTTAACATCTCTGCTTGTCCTAAAGTTGAAGTGTCGGGTCTCAGATTGCCAGCAAAGAAGGGCTCAATAATCAGAACAACAGCAACTGTAGCACCAAGATACTTCAATAAGAAATCTTGAATCATGCCAAACCACCACTGCTCATAAAGGACAACACTTATGTGCTTAACAAGAGTCTTAAACTTCTTCTTAATATGGTTTTCTTCTCTAGTTTCACCACCATAAAATGCTATACTTTCTGCGTGGGTCCTCAACCTTGAATGAAGTTGGCGATACTCTCCTTCTAATTGTTGCTCTTCGGACATTAATTTCCCAAAAGCTGGAGAAAAGTTTTTAATCATGGTCCCAGCTCCCAACACATAAGCCTAAAGAGCAACATTACTTGTTGGAATGACAAACTAATTAAGTTCAACAGTTGTTAAATGAATATAAACAATTAAGTAATCCATTAAAGTTGATAGAGATTTACCAAAATCCACAGGACATATTTTGGACTAGCATAAGAACACAGGCGCCATGTATAGAGTAAACCATCAGTAACTGCTGTTAGATCATCTTGTACAAGTTCACTTAACTCTGAACAGAACCTTGGTACATCACTCGCAATTCGTTGTTCAGGATTAGTTATGCGGCCATCAACATGTATCATTTTGTAGTATGCCATATTCTGAAATTCAAATAAAGAATGAAGACTGGGACACAGTAAGATCAGTTATAGAATCTGACCTAATGTACCAAGACTTAGAGAAATTTGTTAGATTTCAGGACAAAATATGAAAAGAAAAGGTTTTCAACACACATTTTATCAAAGGTAGAAATGTGTGTACAAATAATACAAATGGATGTAAATGCAAAAACAACAAAGCACAAGATATCAAACCAAACTTAATAGAAAAGTGGAAAAAATAAATAAATAAAAACCCGTATTAAAAATATTAATGTCAAGGTTCTAGACATATAATATGCACTTCATCTTATTATTTGTCAAAACATGAATCCTGAGGATTCTAAATGCTTTAATCCTTGTTCTCTTCAATTGAATGTTTATATACTGTATTTTTTAAGATCCTCGCTATGGGAAATCAGTAATTAGGCTAACCAAGATAGAGATCTTCTCAACTATGTAACACAAATGGTCAGGGGAAACCACTTCAATATTATCTCTTATTTGGATAGATACTCACTTTTTATATTCATTATCAATATACCTCCGCCGAATGCATTAAGCCGTCAATAGTTTCAAACTACATCCTTGTAAGTGCTTGATCGAAGTTCTTAGCTATTCCAAATTTGCCAATCCCCAATCTGTATTCAATGTTTACATTCTCCCACAACTCCAGTTTCAGTCTCGTATAAACCAATGCATTGTTCCTAGTCCTTCAGACAAATTCTTAGTGACGTGTTGGTTAACAATATTAACAAAAGAAAATATATATACATTTAAAATAAGATAATCATATAACTCACCTATCGAAACATAAAATAAGTAAATCATGTCAAGATCAAAATATATTCTACTTTGCTGTAAAAAGATGATAGAAGTATATAATAACCCAAAGAAAGGAATGTAAGAGAGAGTAACAGTTATAAACAAAGAAAAGCGCTAGTTGACAAATTAAATATGAACTAATTCACACACAGCCATAACACAAAATGATATGTATATTGACTCAAATGGTGATAATAACTACCTCGAAATAATGGGTGTGGAAAAGTTTTGTCAATATTTTCCTGAAGCGGAGACTTAAGGCTCCCGTTATATATTTCGAAGTAGAATGGATAGTTGACGTAAGAAAACACAATATAATATTTTCAGAAATCAGCCTAAAGAATAACGGTATGCGTCGAAGAAAAGCTGCACGGAAAAGGAATCCTCGTACTTTTGCTAATCTATTGCTCAAAGCAGTTCGACAGACCTGCAAAGAAACAAGGCTACCAATTAGATGCTGGTGGTTCAAAGTTATACACTTACTACATATAACTTGAAAAAAATATCAAGTCATAATATACCGCTATGGCAATCATAGATAAGAGGTCCTTTGCACCTATTCGACCCATCTCAGACAGAAGAATCCTTGCTAGGATTTGGAGTGACTTCAATCCTTCTTTCTTACTGGTACTTTCCCTTACTTTCATATCATTTACACTCGTTTTGACTGGCTTTTCTTGACTATCACCAAGGGCATTGTAATGACCAAAAGAATCAGGCTTTCTACGTCTAATTCGTGATTGCACATATGCAGCAGTTCCACCAGCAACTAAGATACCAGTGGCAAACAGTAGAGTTTTCCTGTAGGATAATTATAATGTGTAGGTTCGTGAACACAGAGAGATGGGTAGCATGCATAAATATAAATCGATAAAGCATGACATCTTAATTACAATAAAATTCATACAGGAATGTTTAGTGAATAAAATCACTCAGAAGTACATTCAAAAGGAAACCAAAGTGACATGACCATTAAAAAAACAAATAAAGAAACAAAATCTAATAAGATCTTTACCGGTTTACGATACTACATATACATGACTACACGCTCCTTTTAGTTTCATTATAATCATGTATTTACACACTCTTTAGTCTTTATTATACTGAACAAGGGATCAACTAATACATTTGATTGGCCAATGCAGTTAAAGTCTAATAACACGACATAGAGTAGCCCAATGTCAACACATTGTGAGATATTCCACAATCCAGATGTGTTGCCCAATCTACATGAAAAAATGACGATATTTATGCAAGGCATGTGCAAGCTGAAGAGTGCCAAGTAGAGAACCAAGCATAATAAGCTAAAAAGAATTTACAAGTACTGGTAGTCAGTATCAGTATGTATAATCAGTAGAATCACATCATTCCAGTTAATACCTCCTTGAAGCCAGAAGATTTCGACCGTGCTCAGTTAACTGCAACAGTTGAGAAGGCATGTTTTAAAATAGTTGTGCCCAAGAAATAAATATCAGCAACTGGTAAGGCTTCGTTCTGTCTTCAGAACTCGAATGCGGCATGCCATGCTCTTGCTAAAAAATAGTCCCTGGCAGTGATCAGAAATGATATAAATGCGGCATCAATTACTACTTTGAATCATATATTAATGATAAAGTAAACAAATAAGGCAACAAAAGAAAAAGAAAAAGGAAATGAGAATATTCAACATGTGTAATTATCCTATAGGTTTTTTTTTCTTTTGTTTTTTGAGAAATCAATGCATCAACTATACAATTCAATTGAACAAAAAACAAAATATTTTGCTTTGATCATATTCATATAAATCAAACACATAAACACTCCAGCATAGAAATTCAAATAATTATTAGAGTAGATTCAACATGATCAATTCAAATTGCTAATAGAGCTAAGCTAATGATTATCAATTAAATCCCCTTACGCCTCTATGTTTGGTTAAAGAGACAACAAAAATGAAGGTAAAGGAAACTGATCATTAACTGTACGATTCAACTGGACAAAAAGAAAACAACTAATTAGCTTCGATCAAATGTATCAACATTCCAGTAGTGTAAACAGACACAGCATAGAAATTCAAATAATTGTTACATTTGATTCAACATGATCAATGCAAATTAAAGTAAAGGAAACTGAACATTGCACATGGCCAAATAGAGCTTTATCCAGTAGAACTCCAATTAAATAAATTCATATTCATGCTCAAAATCACAATACGACAATATCTGAAGCTGAGCGGGGAATTTTTTTGCAGAAATAAATGCATTAACTAACTAATTTGCTTCCATCAAATGAATCTAATACCTTACACAAACACAGCAACGTAGAAATTCGAATAATGATTAGATATTTAGATTAGATTCAACATGATCAATTAAGTAACCAATTGATAGAGCTAGCGAACAGAAATCAATTAAATCCACTTGCGACTCTCTGTTTGGCTAAAGAGAAAACGAAAATGAAAGTGAAAGAAAAAGAGATGAAGAAGCTTACGTGTCCCGCGGAGGAGTGAGGCGTCTTGCCAACGGCGGAGGTTTGCTCCGGCAATGGCGGTGAGCGGTGAGCGATCTGAGGGTTTTGGCGATGGCGGAGGGCACATGTGTGAATATACAGAGACGGTGGGGGCAATTTCGGAACAGAAAAATCAAGAGACGAACCGAACAGAGGATTCGGGAGCTTTTTTTGTGTTTGAGTTTGTCATGATGAGAAAGATGACAGAGTCGAAGAATTGATTTCACGATAAATATTTAATGTTTTATTTTTATTTTTATTGTAATAATTTTTGACTTTGACTTGTTGGATGACGTCATAATGTTTTGACGACAACCCAAACACTTCGTCAGGAGCAGCCACGTCATCGGCGGGGAGGTCG
>JAYMTA010001492.1:0-19808 GCA_036897625.1 Pelargonium cotyledonis
TAAAAATATATATATATATATATTATTCTAACAATCCAATCATTTACGATTTTTTTAACTTATACTTATAGGCATGAATTAGGCTTTACAAAACATTTAACTTACGGTAATAACATATCTTGTAGTATTACAATTTGTTAGTTTCAAATTCACGAAATTTCATATCTTAATCAATATTAAAATTTAGAAATATGATAAATTGTAATTAAGATAAAAATTGTTGCATTTTAAAATGTGTTGATTTGTAATTAAGAGTAAATTTGTGCTAAAAGTAAAATTTGGATGACGTGATGCTATAATATATATTATAGACTTTATTTTTCATCCCGCTTTTATAATATGTTTAGGTTATAGTTTAGTGAATAATATTTAAATGGAATTGTAAATGTGAATTAGAATATGAAAATAATTGAATTGAACACAAATGACCAAGTTTTGTGAATTTGAATTAATTTCAAGTTTATTGCAGTTGTAAACCGCAGTTAAACATTGCAGCTTAAAGCCCAAAATTTTAGGGGCTTAACGCCACTCCAAGTGGCACTAAGGCCTTAACGCCACTTAGAGTGGCGTTAAGCCATTGGATTCTGACATGGAGGGCCATTTCCTTCGTTTATTCAATGGAAGGGTCATTTCCTTCGTTTTTTGTTTCAATTGGGCCATTTGCCACAAAAACCCAACTTGAGACTAGTAGACAAGGAAACTTTAATTTGTCCAAGAGAACCTTATTTAGGTCCCCATGACTGTGACCTTTCAGAAGTTTTGGGCAGTATATTTTTTCTTCTGAAAATTGTACTTTTTTAGTCCTTTATATTAAAGACTATCTAATTGTTGTGATGGTATTTTCGGATTGAAGATTGTCTAATTATATACTCTTGTCCAATCATTGTTTTAGTTGCAAAGCCACTAGTTGTGGATGGAACCGCCAAATCACATGAACTATATCTTGCTTACGATCAATTTTCGCTCGCAGCACTTGAACCTCCCTTGGTTCTGCAAGAGTTTGTGAATCATGGTATGATGTTTAAAGTAACAATTAAACTTTAACAGTTCCTCTGTAGCTTCCATTTTCTTCTTTATCTGAAACCCGTTTTGTTGATTTATAACAGGTGGTCTTCTCTTCAAAATATATATTGTTGGGGATGCTATAAAGGTTGTTAAACGTTTCTCTCTCCCTAATGTCAGTAAACATGAGCTAGAAAAAGTTGCTGGTGTTTTCCGTTTCCCAAGAGTTTCTTGTGCTGCAGCTTCTGCAGATGATGCTGAACTGGACCCTGGTGTTGCTGGTGAGATGACTAATACTTATCAGTAAAATGTTTTTCCGTAGGTACTACCAGTATGTTATGTTCTCTCACCATTTATTTTATTGTCATTAATTACATAGGGAAACCTCTGCTGTGTGAGTTTATACACAATCTGTTTGATTCATTGCTTTTTCTAAACTCTAAAGAAAACCAAGAGGCGTTAATCCCTGAGACCTCTGTTCTGGTTCATGTCTAGTAATTGGTTCGTGATTGAATTAATTGTATCAGATATAATTTTAGTCCTTTTGCATCTCGATTCACATTTAGTGGTAATATTGTTGCAGAACTTCCTCCACAACCTCTGCTGGAGAGGGTTGCAAGGGAGCTCCGTCAACGGCTAGTAAGTCTTTATTTCACTTGTGCTCTCTGTTGCCGCATGCACATGATCAATTTCATAATATGTTCCTATTCCATGTCATTTTCTAGGGCCTCCGTCTCTTCAACGTAGATATGATCCGAGAGCATGGGACCAGAGATGTCTTTTATGTCATTGATATAAACTATTTTCCTGGTAAGTAGTACTTTTATATTTGCTTATAAGCATTTCATTTTAAAGATTTGTCTGGACTCTGTTCATGTTTTTGAATCTTATTATTAAAGACTCTGAATTCTCAGTGAAATGGAAACTGGCACTATTATAACTAAGTTGCATATCATCCTGTGAATATCTCTTTCAACATGAAGACATGTCTCATACTCAATCATGCCTGATCTAAGTACCGGCACATTAGGCAATATGTTTTATGTGAATGCTTCTACATTTCTACTACCCGTATTGTATGATCTATCTACTATGTGAAGGATATGATGTGTGGTGTTTAATAGAATGTTTTGAACAAACTGCTGCAGGATTTGGGAAAATGCCAGACTATGAACACATCTTCACAGATTTTCTCTTGGGGCTGGTTCGGAGCAAGTACAAGAAGAAATCTAATTGTTGAAGTAAATATAACATTGTATAGTTTCTTGCAGGTCTAGATTGAAGGAAAGTCAATCTAGATTAACTTATGTAATTAATGACTGGTAAGTACAACAAGGTTAACAACATATATTTCACAATTCTTCCATCGTACCCATGCAGCTCTATTTCCGTGTAACGGGATGAAGGTAGATGAGATCTAGATTTGAATCAAGAATATCTTTATAAATAAGTTTAAAAACAAATAATTGGATCTTGTTGAAGATCAAGAGTTTTATTTTTACATGTTGAGTATTTGGTTAAGCTTTTAGTTATTGTGACAAGAAGAAACAGTCTTTGCTAATTCTATATGGTGGGATCAAAGTACCCTCCCTGAAGTCTGGTTTCTTGTGCTTTGCTGCTCTCAGATTTGTAGATCAGGAACCTAGATGTTATTTTTGAACTTCCAGAAACTTTAAATTCTACATAACTTAATATGATTCTGTACATTTTATACTATATAGAATAAAAAAGGATTGATATACAGTTCCTAGACCTTCATCTGCTATGTACACTGTTTCTACATCTGCTTCTACTCACCGGAATGGCACCACCTGAAACAATCAAAATGTAGTTAGAAACCATGAACTCTGTTCGAATCTTGTACAAACCTAAGAAGATTAGGAAAATACTACATACCCAACATAATTTTGCCACAAGTTTTAATGTGATGTAGCTTGGATAATTAACTTTTGGACTTGCAGTTTGACAGATAAACCATGATCTACTTCATGAAGTATTTTCCTGCAGCATGTTCCTGTGAGCTGGTGGATACTGAAGAACAAGTTGAGAAATCACGCCCTGTAAGCTTATTACTCATTCGAGCCATGACAAACAACTACAGCAGAACCTCATTGGCATCACCAAGTTGATTAACAGCCTATAAAAACCGAATTAACTGCTATAAGTATCATCTAATAACTCCATCTCATGCACAGTTATCTTTGATTTGATACCTGAAGAAGTTCTCTTTCACGAGCTCCCCTTTGAGGTTGAGGGAGCTGGTTTGCAGCAGAATCTTCAGCATTAACAGCTGGAGGCGCAAACATTGGCATTTGTGGAACTTCATTGAAGTTGAAAAGACGCCAGTTAATGAGAGGATCGTGAACAAAAGCCTGACCACGATCAGAACTATTAATTAGCTTTCGTAATTTATCAAACAAACAGGCCACAAAAGTTTTCTCTTCATAGTTTTGATCAATGGCTCTCAAAACTACATCCACCATACCATATCAAATCCATCTACAACTCTGAATATTGTAAATAACATAATAATCTCATGTATACCCAATACCACAAGGAGTTCTTTGTTAGTTAAACCTGGCAATTAGCTAATTTTAAACTCAGATTGTTCTGGTAATAAAGCTTTCTAAAATACAGATGGAACAATTTCAGAGTCCATACCTCCATCATGGCCATAACTGTGCATCACATTTTCACAAGTAGAACGGAAGTTTCCCTCAATACCACTAACTTCCATAGCTTTAACAAGCATTCTAGTCAAGCGGAAGGGAACCTACACCAAGAATTTTGAACGGGATATTACGCTAAATCTGGATTCTGCAGCACACAAGAAAAGAACAAGGAGGCATATTGCAACACAGTTATATACCATCTCAGGGAATTTCTCATGATTCATTGAAGCTTCAAAGCAGTCCCCAAAATCAATGTGCAAGATTTTTCCACTGCACAGTAACACCATAACACGAGATACTTTAACATCAAGAGTAATAGTACAATTGCCTGTCTTTTTTCCACAACAATGACATACCTGTAACGATGCTGCATCAAATTAGTTGGGTGTTGATCACCTAAGCCAAGAAGGTAACCAACCTGAAACAAAGAAGTTTGTTTTCAACCTCCAACTGCAAGTAAGGAACCATGTGTGCTGTAGATAGGTGCATTTTTACCCAATCCATCTTGTGTAGCCTCAAACATCCGATAGTACCTGCCAATAACGAGAAGTGCATCAATGCATAGTCCAAGAAAGCACAAAAACAAACAAAAATTGGAGCAGGATATTACTTACAGCTAAAATCCAAATTCGATGCAAGAAGTAGAATAACTAGACACCAAATAACTATCAAGTGTTACCTTCAAGATTAAGACAGCAGCAAATCGGCGATACTCAACTTGCTCCCCACGAAGCCAATCCAATGCGATTCTCACCTTAGTAAACAAGACATGTCAGATTCTGCTCCTAACATTCATGATACCAAAGGAAGATACTTGCAACCAACCTGGTATTCCACTTCATCAGCAGTCATTGCTCCACCAGCTCTGGCCAGATGACCAAGGACTCTGCTAGCGACTACCTAAATTTCAGGATCACACTTCACATCAAAGACTGTCCGCATGTAACTAGAGAATTTAGAAACTTTGGTGGCATTTTCACGAAGTGCCACATCAATCAACTCATCAATAGCTCTTAAAGAACCCAAATTATCAGCAACATCGCTACTTTCCAAGAGACTGGATATTCGGTCATACAGCTGATCCATGTAATGTGAAAAGGCTTCTCCACTCAGATCATGAGCTTCTTCTTCCAGGTGCTTCTTTAATGCTAATGAAGGCCCCTCCTGCTTGCAGTGGAATAAATTTCAACACAGCAAGCAAAGATATGTACTAAAGTTGAGAACAAGCAGAAGAAGTCAATGAGCAGTATCAAAAAGCTAATATGGGGAGAATAAATTTCTGAACAATACAAGATTAAATGTTATATTTCCTAAGGAGTGAAAGTTAATTTTGTTTTCTAAGCTTAATTTGTCCCATGACTTCTAATAGCTGCTTCAAACACCAATATATTTAAACCATTTGCTTTTAACAATTACTCAATGACAAAAATCTATTTCTAAGCCAATGCATAAATGAGATAGGTTTACATGGAATGCAACCTATACATGCATGAATATTTCATGGTGCCCTGGCTATGATTACAAATGAAACTGACCAACTAGTTCCCTACATTCCAATTCTCGTAGGATCCAACCAAAAGTCTACACCCAATAAAGCGGCATAGCACAAGGCAATTAATCCCAAAGTTAACCCACTGTAACTTTTGTAAGAAAGCCTTATCAGGTCCAGGGGCATTTACGAATGAAATGCACCAAAAAAAAAAACATTCACCCAGGCACTTAAGAGAGCCAGCAATTAAGTTGTAGCTGACTCTAAGACACAGCAAATACTCTTGAGCCTTGATTGAATTCTGATTTCACAACCTCGAATACACAACATAATGACATATGACTCTGTATCAGTTTAGTTCTGACTTTGGCAGCTCTGAAGGTACCAATATGAAAATCATCATAAACTAAAACTGTCTCCCCTAGAATGAGCCTAATACAACTGTGCTGCAATTTTGAAGGCATTGGGCATCTACTTAATTTGTTCTGGTTCCCTCCACCCCTCTCCAGTAAAGGTAAGGATTCATAAAGATGAACACCACCTTTAGCTCAAATTCCAGACAATTTTTCTTTCTAAAACAATATGTTAACAATCACCATATTCAACTATTAGCTAAGTTTCATAATAACAGGATAAAGCTCAAAGCTTTCATCCACGCCTCAACATATTTCCGAGCACACAAGCAAAAGTAAATACTAAAGCTCTAAACTTCCTAAATTCCGCTGTAAATTCCTGAACCAAACGATAACACCCGACAAAGAATCGCCCTATCTCTCGCTTCCATCCATCTTTCTATGGACCAAAACGGGAAAGAGAAGCAAAATTGAGGAACCAACCTTAGGATTGCCACGGGTGCATAGGTCGGCGAGCATGCGGTTGAGGGAGTCGAAGGAGCCTCCGCCGGGGGCGGAGGCGGCGGGGCCGAGGAAGCGGTGAGAGGGCGTAGCTGCAGCCATTTCCGGTGATGGGGGGCTCTTTCCCCAAACCAGCTAAAACCCTGCGGTTTTCGACCACTGTGTGTCTCAAGGTTGGAACTTTCAAGACATTGAAGCTTAGCTATTCGATGTAATGCTTCAGAGAGAGAGAGAAAGAAACTTTCCAGATTGGTAACATGGGCATGTTTTATTTCTATTCCAATTCTGCATTATCAGCACCTCAGGTAGGACAATGTTTCTTGGTAGTTATGAGTTGTGACCATTGTTATCTTCTTCCAGAGTTTGTTGTAGGATTGTTGCCCTAGTCCCACACATGTTCCAGGTAAGGCACTACGCGACAAGAATTTTCTGTAGTCTTTGTCTGGAATCTTCAAGAAAAACTTATTTACTGCTCATCAGCAAGAACCAAATCAGATCCATGGATTTAGCTGTCTCTAGAGAGACCAAACCCTTCGCAAGTAAATAGACTTCATTGAAGTAAAGCATAAGCTTAGATTAGTCTTATATGTTGGTAGTGAGAGCATAACAAAGTGCTACTTTTGTGCCATTACAGCTTCTGGACATATGAAAGTTTGCTCAAATATGTTTCTTTATTCTTCGTATATATAGTTTGATACTAGGGATTAAAATAAATAATTGTCTGAATCCAATTTTTCAGCTTGTTACATTTGAAGAAAAGAACTCTGTATCTAATGCTACATCTAAAAAAGAATGTAGGATGAATGTTGGTCAGAATATAATTGCTACTGTATCATGTTGTTTCTTTCAGAAAATGCAACTAAGTGTCTGCTGGTGGCTCTGTCCTAAAGAAGAGGAAGATGGTGCTGAGTAGTGACAAGGTGCAATTGAAACCAGCAAAGCTCTCTCTAGATCTTCAGTGATGCACCTTTGAACCAACTGAATGACATATTCCAAGAAGGCGCTATCGCAAGGCAACATGATTGGCTTGTCACTTGGTATCCCAAACTCCTCCTCTGACAACCGAAGCAGCTCCACGAATACATTTTGGCTCAAAAGTTCTAGGGGAACCATGAACCTCTTCTCATCAGTTGTGTACACCACAAAATGGCCTTCACTTGCTACAAAGGAGTTGTTTCTTGGAAATGAGATTCTCAAGTGCTTAGCAGCAGCCATTTTCTGCCACTTCTTTGCCAATTTGATGAGCCTTTTCGGGGCAATCATGTTTGCAAGTACTAGAACAAGGGTTCTGAAATCTGAACAAAGCTGAAAAATGAACTCTAGAGATTGATACTGATGACCATGGAAATGTATGATTTATATAGACTCGCGAAGCTAGCCAGCAACACATAATGTTTTATTTTATTAGTAGGACTTGGACTCGTCGCCATGTGATTGTCGAGAACCAGATTGAAGTTTGGTATCATGGGCATGGTTGGTTATTATTTTGCATGAGCACCTGGTGTGGGCCATTGATTCTTGATAACTATATGAGTTCTGAACTTTGTTTTCTACTGCCAGAGCCTGTTGGCTACACAGACTCCTGATATATCACACTTGAGGACAAGAATTGTCTATATCCTAATGGCCTGAATCTTTTTGCAAATCTTCTTTCAGGAAGTGATTTAGTTAATTGATTGCCAACATAGACAACATGATCCAATAAAATCATTGAATTATGATACTTCCTCCTGGGAGGGAGACCAAATTCTCTGCATGAAATTAGGATTCATTGAACTTAATCATATCATGTGTTCAAGATTATTGCCGGCTGGGTGAGAAAGACAAGAAGAAAATATGCATCCACAAAAATCACATGGCGAATCAATGTCACTGTTGTGAGACCAAACCCTATGGATCAAACAAGAGAAGAATAAACAAACATTGGCAGCCAGAGGTTCATGTCCAACTTACATATGCAAGTTAATTGATCTGTTATGGGAAACATATGTTTTGGATTTGCATATGAAACAGCTAGCGAGCCACATTTTGGTCCATGCATGTGATTTCTTGGTCTTTTGTTGATTCTGTTGAATGCTGAGTCAAGAAGTTAAAATAGGCAAATACCTACAACAAAGAGACCACTCTTGTTTATTTGTTAAGTACTTGTTCAGCTTGTTAAAACAAAGAGACTACTCAACAAAATGGCTGAAATGGGCCCAGAGGACAACTACTATTATAATCCATGGGAAGAGACCATTCTTGTTTGGTCAAAAACCAAAAGGGCTGTAAAAAAACCTACATGAATGGAAAGAAAATAGTGTTTACCTGGTTACTTGCTATTGATAATTTATGTGTTTGAGATGGGTTCATTTCAGTAAGTTTTCACAAAGAGCACATCAAGAAGTGCACAATATTGGAAAAGATTGTATCATATCTGTCTGGTGGTAGAAGGACAAAGTCTGCACATCCAACCAGTAAGGGGTCTCCTTAGATATAAACCACAGAAATAATTAAAGATACTCCAAAAAGAGTAACTTTTGGAGGAATAAGCTTCATGTGTGTGTGTGTGTGTTTATCTCTTACAGTAGACTCATTTGACTATGTGAAACTCCCTACGTTTGGGGATCCACCAGCATCTTCCCTTGTCCCTCAATGCCAGTTTAGAAATGTATAACATAATGTAATCAATATTCTACTTTGTGAAACTAATGAATCTATCCATGGATGACAAGATATGTTGGTGACCAAAAGGATCAGTAAAATTCATCTGCTACAAAATGAACACAATAATATATGTGGAATAAAGGGTATTTGTCTCATTGAGTTCAGAATCAAGTATTAGTTTGTATATTACACCAAAACTGTATTGTCTGAATACATAAAATGCAAATCTACAAAAAAATCGTTCCTAAATTGTTTCTTTCAAAACCCATAAATGGGAATCTGATGGTGAATCTGTTGTAGGCCATTTGATGATGATACTGAGTTGTGACATGTTGCTAAAGAATTTATCAAAGCCTCCTCTAGATCCTCTGGGGCGCATCCTTGAACAAGTTGAAGGACATACTCCAAGAAGGAGCTGTCACAAGGCAATGTGATAGGCCCATCCGATGGCAGACCAAACTCTTCCTCTGATATCCGAAAGAGCTCAACGAATACATTTCTGCTCAGAAGTTCCAAGGGAACCATGAACCGCTTCTCATCAGTTGTGTACACGACAAAATGGCCTTTGCTAGCAACGAAGGATCGAAGACTCGATTCACTTCTTGGAAATGAAATTCTCAATCGCTTCGCAGCAGCCAGTTTCTGCCACTTCTTTGCCAATTTGATGAGTCGGGGTAATCATGGTTGCAAAGTACTAGAACAAAGGTTGTAAAGAAAGTTGATTAAGGAACTTTTTCTAGAGCTTCTTGATATCAAAGCTGGATGTTTTGTTGTGCTGAAGACCATGGATAGGTATGGTTTATATAGACTCTCAACAAAAGATAGCATTACACATCTAAAGTTGGGATCATGGGCATGTTTGCTTATTATTCAGCATGAGCACCTGGTAGGCCATTTTCTGAGCTGTGGCCTTTGTTTTCTTCTTCCAGAGCCATCCATTCATAGTTTGGGCGCATGTGATGTTTCACCTGGTAAGCACCAACCTGATGTCTTCATTTAGGCCTAATCTTAACAAAAAATGAAACTATTTTGGGTATAGTTAGTGATTTAATCGATCATCAATATTCAAGAAACACGACAAGGGTCAAATAGAGCCACATGGTTATTGTTTGGCATGAGCACCTCAGGTAGGCCAAGACCATTGTTAATTGTTTAATGGTTGAGTTGTGAGCATTGTTATCTTCAGCTAGAGCCAGATGTGGACAAGAATTATCCATATCCTAATGGCCTAAATCTTTCTGATAATCTTCTTTCATGTGGCGATTAGGTTAATTAATTGCCAACATAGTACCAACATGAAACCACTAAAATCCTTGGATTTAGCTACTTACTCTGTTAAGAGGATTCATTGAACTTGATCATATCATGCTATCCACATAATATTTGTGGGTAGTTAGATAAAGAAAGAAAAGAAGCCAATAAGCAAGAATCATATGGCTTATCAATAATGGGAAAACACCTACTTCCATGTATTGTTGTCTTCTTGATCATTAATATGTGAATTTGTTGGAGCTTTATGCACTTGATACCTGTTAATTAAGACACTTGTTATTTTACATGTTATAGTTGCTTGTATGCACTTGTCATTTGCATGAGAGACTAGTTAGGAAAACGACACATAACACTTCCGAAAAGAAAGTGAATTGCATATCAACACTCCTTAATGCACTTTTATGACATATGATCAAGTTTCTTAAAGCGCAAATTTCAGTTTCTGAAAAGGTCTTGTTGAATACATCTGCTACTTGATCAGTATGTTCGGAAAGTGCATTAAGAAGGAGTGTTAAAATGTACGTAATTCACTTTTCTTCTAGAAGTGATATGTGTCATCTCCTTAACAAGTCTTTGATGCGAGTGACAAGTGCATGTATATGTGTGTAGCTTGTAAACAATTAGTTATAACATGTAAAGTGACTAGTGTCCTACTAAGTGTCAAAACCATATCGCTTCAACAATCACAGCTTTTTTGTCAAAGACAATAATGGTGTGTTTGGAGCAAACATGTTGGATTTGAAAACTCCAATATTTTGAATTTGAGTCAAATCCACTCAAACTCCAATATTTTTTATAAAAAGTTCATGCTGCAGATTGATCATTAACAAATAAACATCTAGTAGTATTTTTTAAACTCTGTAATCTAATTGTGTAGGTTTCAAAATGCTGAGATTTTGAATGCAAAATGACACGTCATGCAGAGTGATTGGTGACACATAAACTACTCAGTCATTTTTACTCTTTTGTTACTGTTTTTTTGGGTTCTTAGACATGACAATTAAGTTTTACTATTTAGAGCGTAAGTAGATATGTCAGATTCTTGATAATCATATATACTAGTCAAGTTATTCACATAAACTTGATGATCAAGAAGACAAAAACATATGGAAGCAGTTGTTTTTCCCATTAAGTTTACTGTAGTAAAAAATGTATAATCAAATAAAAAAATTGTATGATCTGTACTGTACATCTGAAATTCATCCTAAAATATGTCTCTGTTAACATCCACAAATGAGAATCTGCTGGTGGCTATGTTCTGATGCAGAGGAAGATGATGCTGAGCCGTGACACGTTGTTAAAGAAGTGAGCAAAGCCTTCTCTAGATCCTCTGGGACACATCCTTGAACCAATGAAATAATGTATTCAAGGAAGGCACTGTCGCAAGGCAAGGTAATAGGACCATCAGTTGGCAGTCCAAACTCCTCTTCTGACAACCGAAACAGCTCCATAAATACATTTTTGCTTAGAAGTTGCAAGGGAACCATGAACCTCTTCTCGTCTGTTGTGTACACAACAAAATGGCCTTTGCTGGCCACAAAAGATGAGCTTCTTGGAAATGAGATTCTTCTGCGCTGCCCAGCAGCTAGTTTCTGCCACTTTTTTGCCAATTTGATGAGTCTTTTTGGGGTAATCATGGTTGCAAGTAGTAGAGAGAAAGGGATTTTGAATGAGATTGATGAAGAAAGAAACTTTAGAGCTAGTTGTGGTGTCGAATGTCATGGAAATGTATGATTTATATAGATTCAAAATAATAAACAGCAGCACATGCTCTTGCTTTTTTGCATCAGTAGGGCTCATAGGATTTATGGCCAAGTGGCTCTCGAGAACCAACTAGAGAAGCTATTAGTATCGTGGGCATGTTTCGAGCTTATTTAGCAATAGCACCTCAGGTAGGCCATTGTTGTTTCTTGTTATGTGTTTGCTGAGTTGTGATCTTTGGTTTCTTCTTTCAGGTTGGTGTGGTACTGCATGTGCTCCTGATTTGATACCCTTAAGACATGAATCATCTATATCCTTGTAACCAAAATCTCATTAAAAAGGAATCAAATCCATGAATTCAGAGCTCTGTTTTAAAACTAAACCAAACACTATGCAACTTATGTACATGTTGTTTGGCTACTTGCTGGTGTGGTGGTTAGTTCAGAAAAGACCAGAAGCAAATACAAATTCTTGAAAACCACATGGGTTTCAATCATTCACAAACCTGTTCATTTTCTAGTGAAACCAAATCCCTTGAATTAGATTATGAAAGAATAAAGAAGCAAATAATTAGAGGATAAACACAACAAGATTCATGAAATTTAGCACAATCACAACTTCTGGACTTAGGGAAGTATCCAAACCTCAGACATTTCTTCCATAGTTTGATTTAATGAGTTTTGTCTCACAAGAAAAGTATTGTTATTTAGTTAACCAACTAATATTCTTGTATTCCAATTTGCTTCATTGTCTTTGTCAGTCAATATGCAAACATCATGTGAAACATTTATTTTTTCAAATCAAGAAAATCTGAGTGCTATCCAAACATTGTGATCCATGTGGTTGATTTCTTGGATTCATGTTGCTCTTGTTGACAATTTAATTAAAAATTCTTATCTATATAGTTGGGGACAAAATAGATCAGTAGAATTCATCAGCTATATCAAGAAGACAACAATATATGGAATATGTGGTTTTTTTTTTCATTGAGTTCACCAAAATGAAAATCAAGTATATATTACATCAAAACTGAATGATCTGTATCTATACAGTGCAAGCCTAAAAAATAGTTCCTCCTAAACTGTTTTTTTCAACACACATAAATGGGTGTATGTTGGTGGATCTGCCTTGAACCAGAGGAAGATGAGGCTGAGCTGTGACATGTTAAGGAAGTGAGCAAAGCCTTCTCTAGATCGTCATCGATGCATCCTTGAACCAGTGAAATGACATACTCCAAGAAGGAACTATCACAAGGCAATGTGATTGGCCCATCAGATGGCAGTCCAAACTCTTCCTCTGACATCCGAAACAGCTCCACGAATACGTTTCTGCTCAGAAGTTCCAAAGGAACCATGAACCGCTTCTCGTCAGTGGTGTACACAACAAAATGACCTTTGATAGCAACAAAGCTGGATTGAAGGCCTGAGTCACTTCTCGGAAATGAGATTCTCATTGAAGGCCTGAGTCACTTCTCGGAAATGAGATTCTCAATCTCTTGGCAGCAGCAAATTTCTGCCACTTCTTTGCCAATCTGATGAGCCTTTTTGGGGTAATCATGGTTGGAAATAAGGACTCTGATTAGCTTTAGAAGGTGGTTTGTAATAAAAAGAGTCTTGTGCAGTTGTGGTGTGGTGAAGGTCATGGAAATCAATGTTATATATAGACTTGCAAGGATAGAGTTTATACAGCAGCTGGCACATGGTATTTTCTCATGTTGGGGTCTTGGGATGCATAGCCATGTGATTATTCAACTGAAGACATATATGGTTGATTGGTCGGTACTTACTGTGGATTTGCTCTGCTTCCACTTAATATAGAGACCTCAAGTTGGTCAAATGTTTCTTGTTAGTTATGACATTTTCCTTATCTTCAGCCAGATACCATGCATTAGTAGTCCTCTGGGTCCATATTTAGCTTAAGTATAGTCCAGTCAATTGTATAGGATTCATGTTGGCAAATAATTAACTGACTCACCACCTGAAAGAAGATTTTCAAAAAGATTTAGGCCATTGGTATATAGATAATTCTTGTCCACATCTGGCTTTAGCTGAAGAAAACAAAGGTCACAACTCATACATCAAACAACAAACAATGGTCCTGAGGTGCTCATGCCAAATAATAACCAAACATGCCCATGATACCTACCTTCTACTTGGTTCTCGACTTTCACATGGCGATAAGTCCTACGAGTCTAACTAACACAGAAAACAATAGCATGTGCTGATGCCTATTTTGGTGAGTCTATTATCTATATAAACCATGCCTTTCCTTGGTCATCAGCACAGCACAACACAACAACCAGCTTTGATATCAAAACCTTGACCTCTAGAGTTTATTTTTCAACTTTTCTCAAAACCTTTAGTTTCTATTCAGTACTTGCAACCATGATTACCCCAAAAAGACTCATCAAATTAGCTAGCAAGTGGCAGAAGTTGGCTGCTGCAAAGCGTTTGACACTCTCATTCCCAAGAAGTGACTCTTTTGTAGCAAGTGAAGGCCATTTTGTGGTGTACACAACTGACGAGAAGAGGTTCATGATTCCCTTGCAACTGTTGAGCCAAAATGTATTCGTGGAGCTGCTTCGGTTGTCTGAGGAGGAGTTTGGAATACCAAGTGACGGGCCTATCAAGATGCCTTCCGATAGTGCCTTCTTAGAATATGTCATCCAGTTGGTTCAAGGAGGCGTCACCGAAGATCTAGTGAGAGCCTTACTGACCTCAGTGGCTCCTTGTTGCTGCTCAGCATCATCTTCCTCTTCTTTAGAACAGAGTAACCAGCAGACACTTATTTGCAGCTTCTGAAAGAAACAACATGACATATTAACAAATGACATTCTGACCAACATTGTATATGACTACATTTTGTCTTCTTTTTATGTAACATGATACAATACCTTATTTCTACAATTGTAAGGAGCATAATTTGTAACATATATTGATCTCTTACCAACCTAATCGATGAATTCATTACTCGAGATTTCTACTATTGATATCTTCTAATTAGTAGCATCTTCATGGTTAACACTTAACAGAGAACAATTCAAGGATCACCTTAGTTTGACTATTTGCAGAAAACAAAATCATTAACCAGCTGTACCTCTATGGGTCAATGAAAGATCCAAATCCATAATCTTGTTTAACAAGAAATATGAGAAAGTAATGTAAGGTTATGTGAGGGAATGAAATATGTTAAGTTTACAGAGTTACTAATGGCAAGTTTTTGTAGTATATTATGCTACTTTAAGGTTATGTGAGGGAATGAAATATGTTAAGTTTACACAGTCACTAATGGTATTTTTCTTATCTAAAGACTACCTTAATTAGCTACAAAAGAAAAGCATAATCACATTACCAAAAAGATTCTAACTAAACTATTGCAGTCTATAGCTATAGCAAAAGGACACAAGCTGATACATTGAACCATGTGACTATTTGATCCTTTGCTGATTTTCTTGATGATTAGCTATTTCGTTAACATTTAGGCCCAAATAAAGACATCAGGTGTTGCTTGTCAGATGAAACATCTCATGTGCATATTAAAGGACAAGATCAAATAGTTTAGTTCATATCATATCTATGTGGACCCAACTATGGATCCATGGATCTGGCAGAAGAAAACAGAGGCCACTACTCATAAAATGGCCTACCTAAGGAGCTGTGTCGAAAAATAACCAACCATGCCCATGATACATAACATTTACATGTGAAGTTGTCTATATACTGTTGATAATCTATATAAACCACACCTATCCATGGTCTTTAGCACAACACAACAGCCACCTTTGAAAAGCAAAGCAACTCTAGCTAAATTATTTTCATTCTACTTTGTTTACAAGGTTTGTTCTAGTATTTGCCACCAGATTACCCCCAAAAGACTCATCAAACTGGCAACGAAATGGCAGAAACTGGCTGCTGTAAAGAGATTGAGAATCTCATTTCCAAGAAGTCAATCAAGCCTTCAATCCTTTGTAGCTAGTAAAGGCCATTTTGTTGTGTACACAACTGATGAGAAGCGGTTCATGGTTCCGCTGCAACTTTTGAGCAAAAGTTTGTTCATGGAGCTGTTTCGTCTGTCAGAGGAAGAGTTCGGGTTGCCAACAGATGGACCAATCAGATTTCCTTGTGATAGTTCTTTCTTGGAGTATGTCATTCAATTTGTTCAACGAAGCATCGCTGAGGATCTTGAGAAGGCTTTGCTCACATCTTTAACAAGATCTCACCGCTCTGCATCATGTTCATCTGCTGTAGAACAGAAGCACCAACAGGCACTCATTTACGGCTTTTAGAAGATACACTGAAAATGTTTAGCTAGGAACTATTTTAAGACATACACTGTATACATACAGATCTTACAGTTTTTGATGTAATTATACACACCATGTGATACTTGTTTTTTGCTTTTCTAAACTCATTGGACAAAACATTTCTTCCATAAATTGTTATCATCTTGATCTAGTTGTTCAATTTACTCGTCAATTATAATTGTATCATGTTTCCTAAACAAAAAGATAGGAGCTGTATAAAATAACGATCAACAAGTCATTGTGACCATGTTTCTCCTAAAAGCCACAAATTACTATCTTCTGTTGGTTCTGTTCCACAACAGAGGAAGATGATGCTGAGCAATGAGCCAATGACACCATGTTATGGACCTACTGATACTTTCACATTTCAAAGAAATAGCTCACCATTAACAAGGTTTTGCCTCTTAATCTTGGTCAAAATAGAGATGAAACCTACAAAAAGGTAGCCAGTTAAGAAAAATTGTTTCTCTGTTTGATCTCATCAATAAAACAGATCAAATATATTTTGGAGTCAATGAGAACTGCATCATTCTTTGAGCCTAATACATATGATTTGTTATTTCATTATCCGATTCAAGGGATTTGGTCTAGAAAGAAAAGGCAAAGATACATGGTATATAAACCAAGTGGTTTGGTTTGGTCTAGCTAATGGACAGAGCTTAATTCATGGATACTATTCTTTCTCAATAGGATACACTTAATTCATGTAGTCTAGTATCAAATCAGGAGCATGTGTAGGACCACAGCAGGCCCTGTAGGAAGAAAACTAAGGTCACTATTCAAAACATAACAAGAAACAATATGGCCTAGCTGATAGATTATAATGCCGAATACGCGCCAAACATGCCCGCGATACCAACCTCCTACTTGGCAATCAATCCTGTGTGCTCTATAGTAAGAAAGCAAAAGCATGTGCTGATGTCTATTGTTGTGAGTCTATATAAATCATACATTTCCATGGCATTCAGCACCACAGCAATAGCCTTCTTACATACCATATCTCTAAAGTTTCTTCCTTCAGTCTTATTCAAAATCACTCTCTAGTTTGCAACCATGATTACCCCAAAAAGACTCATCAAATTGGCAAAAAAGTGGCAGAAACTGGCTGCTGCAAAGAGATTGAGAATCTCATTTCCAAGAAGCGACTTCATTCCTTTGTGGCTAGCAAAGGCCATTTTGTTGTGTACACCACTGATGAGAAGCGGTTCATGGTTCCCTTGGAACTCTTGAGCAGAAGTTTGTTTGTGGAGCTGTTTCGTTTGTCAGAGGGAAGAGTTTGGACTGCCGACAGATGGGCCTATCACACTGCCTTGTGATAGTTCCTTCTTGGAGTATGTCATTCCATTGCTTCATGGATGCATCGCCGAGGGTCTAGAGAGAGCTTTACTCACTTCTTTAACAACTTGTCACAGCTTACCATCATCGTCCTTTGGCCTACAACAGACGCCCATTTATTGATTTTGAAGGAAACAGTTTATGAAAAGACATTTTTTTAAGACTTGTATTCTATAAGTACAGATCACAATTTTGATCATGTAATACACACAATTATACTTTGTTTCCATTTTCCTGAGTTCAATGATAAAAAAACCATTTATTCCACATGTTGTATCGTGTTCTTGGATCTTGCCAATTAATTGTACTGATCCATCAGGTCACCAATTTAACTATATAATCAAAACAAATTATCAGCTGCACCTTTAGGCTCTACTTCATGGATAAGTCCTTTAGTTTCACTAAGGATAGTGCATATTGCTCTAGCTTAATTATGCAATGACACCAAGTCTGGTCACTAGAAGTCATGGTCGTAAATGTCTTAACTGGCATAGAATGACAAGGGAAGATGCTGGTGGAGCCCCAAATGTAGAAGAGCCTCAAATAGTTGGATGAGTCAATATTGGTAAGAGATAGACATTTAGAAGCCTAACCCTCCAAAAGCCACTCTTCAATTCTGTGGCCTGATATGACTTGACAGATGTGATACAATGTCCACCATGCACTGTTTGCAAATATGAAATGAATGCATCATCCAAACACCAGTTCACACAGAACAAGTCACATGGCTTGCATTTACAATTGCAACGTATTTTGGATAGCTTCATATGATAATTGTTGTTTATCATGAATTAGTATGAACTTGCAAGTACTCTGCATTAGTTCTATCAAACAAGATTGTTAAACTTCATTCCACAGTTGACAAACTTAACGATATACTTCTCTCAGATACAACTATTTGCTCCTTACAAATTGTAAGAATCTACTATGATATATCATGATATAAATAATTATGCTGGCCAGAAGACATATATATATTTATCTTGTTAATTCCTTCAAAAGCAGTAAACAGGAATCTTTTGCAGGATCTGTCTTAAAGAAGAGGAAGATGATGCTAAGTAGTGACAAGGAGCCATTGATATCAGCAAAGCTATCTCTAGATCTTCGGATGCAACCGAGAACTAAGAGAATGACATATTCCAAGAATGCACTATCACAAGGCAATGTGATAGGCCCGTCACTTGGTAGGCCAAACACCTCCTCAGACCACCGAAACAGCTCCACAAATACATTTTTGCTTAAGAGCTTAATGGGGACCATGAACCTTTCCCCATCAGTGGTGTAAACAACAACATGGCCTTTGGAAGCTATAAAAGAGTTCAGCATTGAGTAACTTGGAATTAATGAGAATCTTCTATGTTTCGCAGCTGCTAATTTTCGCCATTTTCTTGCAAATTTGATGACCCTTTTCAGGGTAATCATGGTTTCAAGTACTATACTTAATGGTTTTTTTGAACAAAACAGAACAATGAGCTCTAAAACTGTTCTGTTAGGAGGCTTGTGCTGTGATTAAGTTACTGGCATTGCTTGATTTATATAGAATCTAAAGGGTAGACAGGAGCGGAACCTGCTAAATAACATTTTCTTTGTTGGAGTCTTGGGATGAATCACCATCTGAATATTAAACTTAATAGTTGTTTGGATTTCACTTAACATTCAAACATCAAGGCCAACTGTTAATTTCTTGTTAGGTATGGCGTCTATTTCTTCTTCCAGAGACATTTACTATTTATTGCAGTTCACAAAGTTAACTAGATATGAATCTTTGTACAGATCTACACTCAATATCCTTCAAGAATCCAAGATAAACACAAGGATCAAATTGTAAGGGTAGTACTTATTAGATTCCTTTATTATAAAAAATTTATCAGTAATGAGAAAAAAGAAGCAAATTGGAATACAAGAAAATGAGTTGGTGAACCAATTCACAAAGCTTTTCTTGTGAGACAAAACTCAATGGATCAAACTATGGAAGAAAATATAAACAAACAAGAGTATACAGCAAATATAAACAAACTCAATGTCTGACGTTTGGAAACTTTCCAAAATCCAGAAGTTGTTACACACCTAATGCTTTGAGTCCCAAACCTAATGTTACAAATTGAATCTTGTGTTTATTCTCTTGTTTCTTTACTGTTCCACAATCCGATCCAGATGGATTTGGTCGCACAACAATAAATTTTTGTTTAAAAAAAAATTCAGGATATGAAGTCCTCAAGAAACTGTTGTCAAACAAATAAAACTAGCCTAGTACAGATTCAAAAGCATACACACAATCAACAAGCATTCCCAGATTTTATCATTCCCAGATTCAAAATCCATTATGCTCAGGTTGCGATTCAATAGGAACAGATTAAAAAAAAATACAAAATACAGATTTTGTTATTAACATACAAAACAGATTCCCAGATTTTATACAAAAAAAATATACAACATACAAAACAGATACAGCAAAATACAAAAAAAAAAAAAAAAACCAAAAATAGTACCTTGTTCGGCCTTGGGTACTGTTCTTCAAAAAAAAAATTACAAAA
>JAYMTA010001493.1:0-19804 GCA_036897625.1 Pelargonium cotyledonis
AGCTTATTGTCGCACAGGTTCTCCCAAGCTTTCCAATTAATTCCATTCTTATTTCGACCCCCGGAACGCCACCAATATGCATTGAAAATTAACTCAAGCTTCGAGCAAATTGTTTGTGGCAGTAAGTAGACCCCCATTGTGTATGTTGGAATAGCCTGAGCCACGGCTTTAATCAAAACTTCTTTGTCTGCCTTCGACAAAGCCTTAACCGACCATGAATCCACCCGAGAGCGCACTTTATCGATTAAGTCAGAAAATAGTCGAACACGACCTCCACCAATGCTAATCGGCACCCCCAAAAATTGATCGAATTGAGTCACTTAATTAATGCGAACGCCCAACTTCTTAATGTATGATGAGAAATAATGTATGATGAGAAATTTATTTATTTATTTTGTTTTCTTGACGAGATAATTTAATTAATTACTAAAATATACGGATTATTTACAAAGACTTTTCAAGTCACTATTAAAATAGACTGACTACAAATGTGTCCAAATCAGCAATAAAAATAATAATCTTAATTCATAAGAAATTAGACAAGAGGAGACTATCTGGGCTCATTTTCTAGGTTCCTTGAAGTCACTTTCCTAGTGACGTTGGTGTCTTGGATTTCTCAATTTTGATGTCGATACAACATATGATTATATAAACACCACCGACCACACACAATGACATGTCTCTTTTATAAAATACAGAAAACAAATATTATTAAATTTAATTGTAACTAGTTTAATTAGTCTCCTGCTATTAAAACAATTATTAAGATTTAATTCCTAGACTATAATAGGTTCAAAAAAAAAAAAAAATTCCTACATTGATTTCTAAATGTTTATGTATAATAAGATGAAGCATATGAAAAGATGTAAAAAGAAGATCTAGGTTAGAATATTTCTAACATTGATTATCTAAGTACATGGATAAGACGACAGCATATCCTAATGTGCTAATTTGACCCAAGTCAAAGAAACATATTAGTTGATTTCTTTGCGGAGAATCAACCTCAAAAGTCAAATATCATAACCTAGAGTGACTATTGAATGAAAAAATAGGAAGCTCTATGTTTTTTGGAAAATCTCAACTCAAGTAGAGCTTACTTTAATATTATGAAAATTCACCCAAGATCAAGTGATGACGATCATCTTGAATGTGTTTTCCCAACACTTTCAAGTCGTGGGAGAAACTCTTTCTTAGTAATTAGAATTTTATTTTCACCTTAGTTAGAAGAGAGATGTTAAATAAAAAGCGTTCAACCTATAAATGATTGCTTCTAAAAGGGAAAAATCTCAATAAGTCTTCCCGTCTCAGTGATTCATACCAAGATGGTATAGGTCCCATGAGAGCCATACTCTCTCGCACATCTCTCAACATAAACTGAGAACCAAGTTAGATCGTTTCATATGTAATACTCTCTTCATCTCAAAATAATTTTCTACTTTTCATTTTTTTAGAAATTAAAGATTAGTTGGTAAGAATTGATACTCCCCTTACGACCAAATATATAGTGTTTTAACAACTACAAAACTCTAGTCAACCTTCTAACAAACATGGGTCGACCTTCCTTTGTTTTATAAAACATCATTTGTGTTATTATAGCCTAGTAATGACATACTAGTAACTAAGCATTCACCAACTATCATCGAAGCAAGTGTTTGCTCTTTTAGATATCTCAGATTCGAGCTTCGGTTGATATATTTGTTTATAAAATAATAAAAACTTAACTAACCATTCCATATTTACCTCATGTGATAGCTCACGTTTTTTGATATTGTCACAAGGTGTTTTTGGATTTGACCGTTTGCGAACTCTAATTTTGTTGGCCTTTCAAGGATTCATGGGTCTACTGGGCTTTATGTTGTTGAAAACAGCAAAATTAATTTACGGCCCAATAATTGAGAGACTTGAGCCCAATACAAGTGTATATATTAACAGTAAAGATTAAATAATGTGTACAAAATAACATTCTTACTCTAATAAACTTGAGAACACAAAACATTTATTCAAATTCAATTTAATGTGTAATGACAGAGTTTTAATCATTAACTCTTAACGGTAACTTCTTGCACTTTATATGTCTGTTATGACTAATTGTTATGCTATAGAAACATGTAATTACCTTTCAACTATTTTGTGATATTCATCACTAATAGAGTGCAGATTCAAACTTCTTCTATATTCAAATTTAGTCAATTTGTTTACATTTCCATGATTATCAGCAAATGACCTTAATAAAAGACCAAACATTATGTGACAACTCAAATACATAAATACTATTATGATTGATCCATCATCAAAAGACATGAAAACCTAGGTAGCTCAGTAGTATTAGAATCCATTGTTGGTTTAAAAGGAAAACAAATGACAAAGAAGAATAAAGATAACACAATGAAGCAACAGAAGATCCCACTATAATTTTATAAAAGAAAAAGAAAACAAAAGATGCCATTAGAATAAGGGTAAGGAGATGAGGGTGGAAAATGGAGCATTATGTATATGCTTTACACAGATCCCCATGTTGTCTCATCAACCCATATATTGTCATCTTCATTTAGCTCTTGCTCCTATAAAGCCACATACTACCATATCTTGGACTTGGACCAAGAATATGATTGTTTCACGTAACTTGATGCATGTATCTCACTTGTTGATGACGTAATTAAACTATGACCCTATATTGAAAGAGTATGGGGTGGATTTTGGATTGTTTGAAAAGAGAAAGAAGAAGATGAGTTGTTTTCTGTGGTTAAGAATGCATCTCGTTAGTCTACATGTAGATTCACCACATGCAAGGATACGCTTAAAAAAAAAAGAGCAGTAACAAGTTTTCTTGACGCATTGTTAACTTCAAATCCAAGAAAACTTGGACACACAAACAAGTTTTCTTGTGCTTTTCATTGAGAATTACCAAGGTTTTTAGCTCTGATAATTGGCTTGAACATTACTTGCAGAAAGAGCCAATGTCCTTTAACAATTGCTTAGTACCAAGTAAACAAAGGCTGCACTTTCATGGGGTCTTGAGATTGTGTGGTGTTTAAAGAGCTCAAAATCTCACTTTCTCTCCTTACAAAGCAAACTCAACAGCTCCTTGTTCACAATGGAATAATACCTTTAGTTTGTCTCTTTAGCCTCTTTATTAAAGAAACTTCCCTTCTTTTTTGAATTCAATTTCAAAAACTAGACACTCCTTAGCTTAACTCATAATATACTTAAACCCCATTTCACAGCCAAACCATTGTTACTTGCTTCTTTCACGAGTCCACCAAAATCTCCCTTACTCTGCACTCAAAGAACAACACATTTTCACTACTAAAACACCCATTAGCCCAATTCCTATATCCTCCTCATCTCTCAGATATATTCTTGCTCAGCTCAGCCTATACACTACCAATCAAGTCCACAACATGTCATCAATCCCACAACAACAACAACAAACACCTCTTGTGTTTTATCCCAACACTGTCACTAATCAGCAGCCCAATCCCTCCCATTCAAATGGGTCATTTGGGACAGTTTTCATTGTTTTAGCTGTGATCATTGTCATTTCAGCTATAGCTTGCTTCCTCGGCCGCCTATGTAACAGGAAATACCACAGCCAAAAACCAAAGGCCAGCAACAAACAAACCCAACCACAAAACCTTAACCAGAACAAAATCCAGCCTGAAAGCCAGAAGTTCCGTATCCGGCCAAAAGAAGAGGACATTGAATTTGGGTTCAATCCCAAAGGAGGGAGAGGTGTGGAATTCGGGTTCGATAAGATGAGGAATCCCAAAGGAGGAGGAGGAGGAGGCATTGAGTTTGGGTTTGATAAGATGAGAAATGCCAAAGAAGGTGGCATTGAGTTTGGGTTTGATAAGAGAGTTCCTAATGGAAGACCAGGTGGTAATGGAGGAGCCAGAGGAGCCAACCTCAAGCCATCTGAAAATGGGCATGTCATCAAATTTGCTGGAGGAGAGCCAAAAGCCTGTGCGTATGGTAAAGAGTGAAGAGCTTCTTCACATGTTGCAGGCAAGGATTCATGGGTTCATACACCAATGTCATTTTCATTTCCCTTGGTTTCTTAGTATTTTTTTTTTCTTTTCATGACCAGACAGTTGAAGTATGTAATATGTTGCAACATTGACAATTTAGTGTAGCATTTTGTAAGTTTCTATTAATGGGAAATGGAAAAAATGAAGGAACTTCAACACTCTGGCTCTGGCAAGATTTTGCCAAAACCCAACACAAAGATATCATATTTCATGTCTACTGCATGAGCACTTCTGTGTCTACAGTCTAATTATGTCTAGAATATGCAATGTTGCTAGAAATACTTGTAAGGACTAATGAATTTACTAGACCAGCAAAATATTGAGCTGTAGAGAATTTTGATAAGAAGTACCTCCAGATCGAGTGGATGCCAAAGAGTTAACTTTGTGTCACGAGGCAAGCGAACCGGATCCATATGATGTCCCAAACTCTTGTCCCTCGGGAAGCGATTCGATATGGCCATGAGCATCAAGCTCAAAACAACATTTTTGAGCAATACAAAGACTACATGTATACACATCTGCATCAAGTAGATTAATAAGACTGATCAACATCCATTCTGAAAGTATGGAAGCGTAGTGATGCATGATAAAGACAAGTTCATTCAGGTCATTTCAAAATATGAATTGATGCCGGTATTGGTGTCTTGGATCCAAGAGATAGCTTCAATCAAACTAGGATCAGAAGCAAGTACTGAATTCAACTGCTAATAGGTTCTACTTAGATAAAATTGAACAGGAAACAAACACGAAGATCGGATTTAACCACTAAAGAATCGTTAAATTCACTTCTAATGTATGGTTTACACATCACACATGTCATCCTAAATAGTGAAGTGAAGAAAATGTTCATTTGGTTTTCTGAGTGAACAAACACTAGCTAAGCTTGAGTCTTTATTATCAGTTAACACCATAATTGAACAATAGAAAATCTATTATATCAAACTCATAAGCCATAGTATTAACAAGTTTAGGCCTTCACTTACCATCCAAGAAGCGAAATCGAGAGTGTAGAAGAGAAAGAGGTTAAATTAAAGCACAACAAATTGATCCCAGAAAAAAGACAAAAGAATTTGGTTGCAAAAGGGAGGAGAAGCCTGTCGGACTAGCTGGAGACAAATCCTCTTCAGCCGATGCACCCATTAGATGAGTTTTGTAGTGAGAGATATTAGAGGCATGAGCCTATAGAACAGATCCAGTTCAAGTAATTTCATTATCTCTTCTCCGCTCAAGCTTGTTTATCAACAAGAACTTTTGTCTTCTGTTTTGTCGATGTGGGACATTGTACAAAATACTTCATAGTTCAAATGATGGGTTGGGCTATGTATTTCTTTCCGTATCTCAGCCCAACTTCAGTTACAAAGTGAATGACTCAGATATACACCACAACATTAGCAGCCCACTTAATATAGTAATTGAATTCTAACAAAATATTGCAGGGTAAATAACAGATGATGTTGCATATTAATATATTATTAATGATTGTCTCTCGTTTGAATTATCTGTATATACAAACAGACACTCTTTGGTGGTCAATCTCTTAGGTGGTGTGATTCTCTTTTAGTAATGTTGATGAAATGGAAAATTAAACTCTCTGCATATCAAGAATCATCATCTTTTCTAGTAGACAACAATTTTCTTTTGCAAGAGAACCAACATGATTAGCATGAAAATTTTCCTCTTTGAAGGATTGATGGAGAAATTTTAATCCTCAAAAAAAAAAAAAGAAATCAAACTCTAGTTTGGTGGTTACCTGATTTCAAGATCATTATCCACAGCTCTCACTTCAATGAAGAGCATTAAAGCCATGGCATTGAGCTCATTTTGTGCATGACCTGTAATCATAGCATTAATTCCAATGCACAATTCTGTCATTCATCTGTAGAGGCATAAACATGTGGATAGTAGCTATCGGTGCATTGGTAGATAAATTCAAATCACCCAGCATGCATGAAATTCCTTCCCAACTCTCTCCCATTCAGGCTTAACCAAATTTGAACCAGCAAGTGACTTGAATTGCAAGTTCCCACTCCTCAAACCCACACAATGTATGAATCATGAAATTCCAAGAAGCTTAGTCTCTTTCAGTAATTTTCTCAAACACCTTGCATACATTTCCAATATTCCAACATTTCCCATACAGATTCACAAGGGAATTGTGAATCCAAGGAGCTGTGTTAAGCCAAGGAGGCCATCCAATTGCCTTCTATTCTCAGAAATTGTCTTCAAGAATGCAGAAACAATCTGCTTATGTTAGGGAACTCTATGCAATAGAACAAGCTGTGAAAAGTGGAGATCATACTTGTTGGGTCATCGTTTTATCATCAGAAGTAGAACTGATCACCAAAGCATCAAGGCGATGTATGATCAGGTGCTCCAATTTCCAGAGCAGCAAGACTGTTTGTTACAGTTGTTGGGTCATAATTATAAGATTGAATACAAGCCTGGGAAGGAAAAAAGAGCTGCAGATGCTTTGTCCAGGTCTTATGCAACTATGATTGGAGTTTCGAGCCCAAAGTTTCGGTTTCTGGACCAATTAAAAGAAGATTTACAGCAGGACACAACTGTTCAACGATGGTTCCAAGCCTTCAGTTCAGGTCAGAGCTTACCAATGGTCTAGTTTTTTGGCAAGGAAAATATTGAGCTGTAGAGAATTATGATAAGAAGTACCTCAAGAGTGGATGCCAAAGAGTTAACTTTGTGTCACGAGGCAAGCAATTCAGATCCATATGATGTCCCTAACTCTTGTCCCTCGTGAAGAGATTCGATTTGGCCATGAGCATCAAGCTTAAAACATTTTTTTTGCGCAATACAAAGAATACATGTATACACATCTGCATCAAGTAAACAAGACTGATCAACATTCATTCTGAAAGTATGGAAGCATAGTGCTGCATGATAAAGACAAGTTCATTCAGGTCATTTGAAAATGTGCTTTGATGCCGATTTTGATGTATTGGATTTAAGAGATAGCTTAACTGAATTCAACTGCTAATAGGTTCTACTTAGATTAAATTGAACAGGAAATAAAACATGAAGATCGGATTTACCACTAAAGAAGGGTTAAAATCACTTCTAATGTATGATTTACATGTCATCCTAAATAGTGGAGTAAAGAAAATGTTGATTTGGTTTTCTGAGTGAACAAACACTAGCTAGGCTCGAGTCTTTATTAATTAATCATGGGCATAATTGAACAATAGAAAACCTATTATCAAGCTCATAAGCTATAGTATTAACAAGTTTAGGCCTTCACTTACCATCCAGGAATGACTCCCAACATAAGGACGTAAATTTGTTGGGCCTCACTTCTCCTTGTGCCACCATAGCTTTGAATGTGCAACAGTCTCTTTCAGTAATTTTCTCAAACACCTGGCATGCATTTTCAATATTCCAACATTCCTCATACAGGTACGAGCCAACAGAACAGATTCAAAAGGACTAGGCCACAGAAACGCGCGACCATCATAGCAAGCCAGACGATTTTAATTGGGAACCGATCCTCTACAGCCGGCTCACCCACCAGTTGAATGGCTAGCCGTTTATACTACAAAGGTTCGAGCCGACAAAACAGATCCCGTTCAAATACGGTCGTTGACTAAAATCAACGCAAGCTGTATATCAAAAATAACTTTGTCTTCTGTTTTGTCAATGTGGGACGATTTACAAAATACTGAGTTCAAATGATGGATTGGGCTATAATATGTTATGGACTCACAGATATATAGGCTTCTTTTCGCATCTGAGCCCAACTTCAGTTAAAAAGTGAATGACTCAGATATATACTACAGCATTAGCAGCCAATTTAATATAGTAATTGAATTCTAACAAAATGTTGCAAGTAGGTGGATTACAGATGATTTGTTTATATTAATATATGGTTAAATGGTTTTGCCTCTTTCAAGGACATGATTTTTGAGTCGGTGTAAACTATTTTATTAATTAAACTCATTTAGCTGGATGTAGTCGGTTTTCAAGTGTCACATCATCACACCGCCTCAAATACAACGTCCACATATATATGCTGCATCAGAAAAAATGTTGTGTTTCATTTTTTTACATCACATAGTAAAACGGTTAGTTGTGAATGATGAAAAAATAAAATGATATGACGACGTGACACACATGTGGATTTCGTATATGACGAGAGTTCAAATTAGGCAAAAACCTTAATTAAGTGCAAAACTCTAATTAGGTGTTAATCATGACATGAATTTGAGTACATTTATAATTAGCATAATCAAATTCTTGTTGCCTAACCCAAAAATTTAGTAATTGTGCCGTGTTCGTGTCGAACCTATTTAACTCGTCTAACCCATTTAATTAAAAGGGGTCATAAACAGGTCGGGTAACCAATTTATTGACACGCTTGTTTAAAAATGTATAATTTCAAATAGTTTGTGTAAAATTGACCTATATAAGTTAAAATATCAAATATATCGAATTATGTCGGGTTAACATGAGCTCATTTATTTAAAAGTGTTAGTCATAGCATGACATGTCAACGCTTTTGTAAATAAGTCGTGTTCGTGTCATGTTATTCAATCCGTTTAATTGACATGGTTAGTGGATGTGTAATGGGCTTATATTTGGTACAAGAAGTCCAGCCCATATATCCTGTTAAGCAGAATAGGAAGGTAGGCGCAGATTGTGAGGGCATTCAATGAGATCAAACGAGTCTTCTAAACTCCAAAATTGCTATAACATAACCAAACACAAAAACAAAGCCCTCTCTCGTCTCCTCTTTTCGTCATCAACGCAACACCCCAAATCAGAAAACCCAGAAACCCTAATCAGTCCAACACAAAAACGAGACGCAGAGCTATTGCACCTTGACAGAGGGACTCGGTCGATAGGGATTAGCGATGGGGAAGAAGAAGAAGAGAGTGTCCTCCAAGGTTTGGTGCTATTACTGCGATCGCGAGTTCGATGACGAGAAGATTCTGGTGCAGCACCAGAAGGCCAAGCACTTCAAGTGCCATGTCTGCCACAAGAAGCTCTCCACTGCTGGTGGCATGGCCATCCACGTCCTCCAGGTTCACAAGGAGGCCGTCAACAAGTATGTTTTGCTTCTCCTTTATTATTCTTTGCTATCGCTATCGCAACTAAATTTATGTTTATTTTATTTTTTGGTGACTAAATTTGGGAAACCAGTAGAGAACATGGGGTTTTAATGATTTCCAAAGCAGGGAACGATATTTTAATTGGGTGAACAGATAGCAATTTGACCCTTGTTGAATTGAATTTTTCAATTTTTTTACTCAAATCAGGAGCTTTTGACAACTAGATAAAAGGCTGTTAATTGGTTCTCACCTTTTGAAAGCTTCAATACTCTTTCTTGTAGTTGTGAGTTTGGAATTTAAAGTTAGATGTTAAGTTTAATGCAGTCACTAATGTAGCAATATTGGCCTATTATTGAACTCTAAGGCCAATCCTTTTCTTTTTTACTGTCTGGGAAAAGGAAACAGAAAATCGAGGGTTTGTTGGTTCTAAATATCGTATCTACTACCAATTTACCATTGTTTGAAGTGCTTAGGAAAACAATAGAAAGAGCCAGAAAACACATCTGTTGAGTTTGTTGCTTAATTTTACCTTTTGAATTTGGAATTGAATTTTAAAATTACTAACTGAGTGAATGGATTTGTCTTCACACATTCGATATACCCCTTGTAATATCACGAACATCCTCTACTTATAAATTGTTTCTGAAATTTGTAACTTTTTCTTGCTGCATTGTATCTATTTTATATCCTTAACATATATCTTGGGTCATGGTATATTGTGTGTGCCAAATACATGAAGATTGTTGCCATTTGTAGTTTGGCATGACTAATTAGTAACTAGCAACTTCAGAAGACAATGACAATTTTAAACAGTAGTGTCATGTCTTGGCGGCTGCTGTGATGAGTAGTGGCAATGGGATAGCTGCCTGGTATAGTTAGTCATATTGCCCACATCCATGTGAAAATCTATAGGTTGGACATGAGAGAGAGCATCACTGGTTTGGTAGGAATTAAAAAAGTAATGGAATCAATAACAAAGGTTGGCAAGGGCAAAATTTTTACACATCCTTAGTTTATATTCAAAGCTATTGGAAGGCTTTATTGATGTAGCCTTTCTCTCATCTATGTCTTTTCTATGCTATTAAGAAAAAAAATATTCTTTTATCTATATTTAATAAAAAAAAAACACACATTCTTCATCAGTTCATTAAAGTTGATTTTATTTCTTGGGGACTTGTGTTAAAAGTTTTTATTTTATCTTCGACTGATTGGATTTTAAACTTTTGTTTCAGAGTTCCCAATGCAAAACCTGGCAGAGAATCAACTGACATTGAAATATATGGAATGCAAGGAATTCCACCTGACGTTTTAGCAGCTCATTATGGAGAGGATGGTAATGATTTTTATCTTTGTTTCTGGGTTCAAATGCTTAACGTTCTCTTTATTTTATTTCTATGGAACTTAATGTTGTCTTTTGTTTATAAATAATGACGAGTTATGTTTCCATGCAAGTATAGGTGTTCCATGTATCCTATATAAAATTGTATCATATACCTTTGCCATTTGCTGAATAATTTACGCATATACTCTTGAAACTATTGATTAAGTGGTGATTGTAGAGCTAGTGGGCAATTGGGCTTCTCTTTCCTTTAATTGTCATTATAATATCATACTAACTATGTAATGATACTGCCTCATGTATAGTGGTTGCACTTGCACGTGACAATATAAGCTCATATTTACTTAACATTCACCTTCTTGCAGATGATGATGCCCCATCAAAACTGGCCAAATTGGAGACTGCATCTTCACAGTTTGTTGGTGGTGTGGTACCAGGATCGCTAGGGTTCCCTCCTCAACCGGCCTTGGGTGCAATGCAGCCTATGTATGTTTTCTGTCCGTTTCCTTACTTCGAAATCCCTCTGCTAATATTTTATTTCTGAAACAAACAAAACTTATTATGTATTTTCCACTTTTTAAAATGCATACTTGATTAATTTGTTATTGCTGCTATCCATTTCTCTGTTTACAGGTATAATTCTGCTTTAGCAATGCCTCCTGCTGGTTGGCCTGCTCCTCGCCCACAGCCCTGGTTCCCAACATATCCTGGAGGTTCAATTCACCCCCCTGCACAGTTGGGATCTGTACAACAACCATTGTTTCCAGTACATAATGCAATCCCTGCACCTACTTCATCTGCATTTCAACCGTCGTTACAAGTTACTCCCCCTGGGCTGCCCTCATCTACACGCGCTCTTCCTGTATCTCAACCCTTGTTCCCTGTTGGTGGTAATAACAATATACCACCCCCCTATTCAGCACCTCTTCCACAAAGCTCTCCAGCAGAACTTAGAAGCTCAATTGATGTGAATTCAAACACCAATTCTTCTCTGACAAATAGCTATCATGCTTCAGGTATACTTGTAAAAGTTAATGTGTGATCTATTTAGTTTTTTGAAATGTGAATGAAATCTTACATTCCCATGGGTTCTTCCTGATGTGGGTCTGGTGACCCCCACATGCCTGGGAATATGATGTGTTTAAATATTGGAAAGAATTGGTCTTAATCCACCCTAAGATGTTTTTTTCCCTTCAAAATTATTACTGTAAGAATACTGTGTTCTCTCTTTTTGGTCTACCTCCTTATTCATGTATGTCCTAAACAAGACATGTATTTCCTTATGTATGAGCAATTAGCGTCCAGGTAGCCTGTGCCACCCCAAGTTAAATTTACTGATCTTTTGGGAGTTGAATGAGTGACATCAACTTGGGGTGCCAGATAGAAGTATTGCTCTATCTTGTTTCTTGTCAATTAGAGATTCTAACTGAAGTACTGACTAGTGATATAAGGGTTGTGATGTGTCGAGTTGGGTGTGCCTGTCATAACTGTCTTACCTGATTAGCTTCTTAAAATTAATTTTAAGATCACGATTCTTCTAATACCTTTTGTGAAATTAATTTCCTTTGTGGAATTGAATGTAAAATCATATTGGTGCTAATATTTGCTGTGCATTCTTCTAACAGGTGGGACTTTAATCAATTCACACTCATATGCATCTGGCCCAAATACTGGTCCACCTATTGGACCACCTCCTGTCATTGCAAACAAAGCTCCAGCTATCCAGCCAGCTGCTATTAATGAAGTTTATTTAGTTTGGGATGATGAAGCGATGTCCATGGTTAGTTAGTTTTATCTACATTTGTATGAGAATCTTATGATGAAGTTGGCATCCTTGCTTATGACTTAATATTCATACAGGAGGAAAGAAGATTGTCCTTACCCAAGTATCAGGTGCATGATGAAACTAGCCAGGTAAGTTATAACTACCTCTTTGATATATGGAGTTGCTTTGCACATCTAACCAGATGGGTACGCTTTTTATGTTTCATGTTTATTTATTCACTTTCCTCACATCACCACATATCTAGAGAGGCACTTTTCATATGAATTCCAGTTTTCTTTTCATTTAGAGAAGAGCACTTCCTGAGAAGAACCTCATAATAATGTATTTTCCTACTTTCAACCTATTGGTTGATGGGCATGCTTTTTATTATTTAACTGCCATTCTCCAGTCTGCAAGCAATTCCACCAATTTTGTGGGCATCAAAAGATTCAAGTAGGTATTTTATTTTGCTGGTAGTTGGTAGTTACAACTTTGTCAAGCTTGCTGCAATAAGACTCGAGGATGCTCCAATCAAGCATTTCATGAGTTAAGAATGGATTGTCTGTATTTGTTCTTTTAAAATTTGAGATAATTTGTTCTTGTTCGTTCTCTCCATGCTTGAACCTGAAGTCTGGGGATTTTTGGTGGAACTAGTATATACCCCCGACAGACTTTGCTCATTTGTAGCATCATTACAATTTATTTTTATGATCAAACAGTGATTTCAGACTTGGCTCAGGTCAGCTTCTTTCGCGGAGTTTGGTACCTCTTGCATATAATAATATGATTCTGGTTTGTCCAAGTGATTGGTGGTGATCATTCTAACCTAATCATGTGCACCATGTTTTTATGTTCCAGATGAATTCAGTTGATGCCGCTATTGACAGGAGGATATCAGAAAGCCGGCTTGCTGGTCGCATGCCTTTTTAGTTCAGTCGGGTCAATTCCCTATATCATTTTACAAAATGTCTCTGGATGCAGAAGCAAAAAGCCTATTCTCCTTATTTATTCCTCAGAGGAAGTCCGGTCGTATTATTGCATTCCTCTTCTTTCACCTGGAGGCGCATTCATTTAGCGTGTTGTATTATTTACAAAGGAGCCAAGGAGGGGTGTGAGACCTATTTTTGCAACAAGTTCCATCGGTAGATGATGTAACAAAACAATGTGTCTTAATGTTTTTTTTCTTATAATTTTCAGGATATTTTATTATAGGTTTGTTTTGTACTTATATTACTCCTTGAGTTAATCCAAAGACTTGAACAGAAGAAAAACAGATTTAATTTGATACATTTCACCGGTCTATTCTATGCTCTTGATTCTTGTGAACGGTTGAGGTGGTTGAATTAAAAAAGTGTAATTGGGAATGGGTATCAAGAACATGATCATTCTCATAATAGTCATAACTCAAACATGAATAACAATAATGTCATTTTTGTTCCGATTCTTGAATATCATGTTTGCACTAAATTTCTAGTTCAAATGTTCTTAGCTTGGATATATATATATGATATTTTCTTTGGTGGAAACTAGTTTTCGTAACAATTTTTTAGGCATTTGAATTTTGAGGAAGTATATCTTCAGAATAAACATGAAAAAAAAAAATTAGGGTTGATTACAAAAAATCAGCATGTTTTCCGATATAAATATACATGTACATATGTATTCTCAGTAATTTTAATCGGCAATCACAAATCTTAAACTCTTTTCTCGCATAACTGATTGTTGCAAGTGAAATGTCAAAAGTTTACTATAGATGTGAATTTCAACTATGAATCAATCTACTACTACTACTACAATATTCCTTTATTTTTAGTCTTCTAGCAAGCAACTAAACGCAGAGCGTGAAAAAATCGTTAGTGACCCGCACCCGTTCCAATCCGATCCAAGGCACAAATCAGGTCGTCCATTTGGAAGCCAGACCCGAACCAGAATTGCCACCTATTAATTAATTAAATATATAAAGGGCACAGGAGCTAAGTAGCCCTCAGATTTCTTGCTCACAAGGCCAACGTTCTTCCCTAACATCTCCAATCACCGACCAGGTCACTCCTCTTCTCCGCACTCTCGCTCGCTTTCTTTCACGTAGTCGAAATTGTTATTATTGTTCAATTCTTTGTCGATTTTGTTCTCGGTGTTGTTTGGATCTGTTTGGTTGCTCAGAAAAGCTGCAAGAGAGAAATATGCATTAGGTTTTGCGTCTTTGAGAAATAGTTTCTCTTACATAATTGATCTGTGTTACATGTTTGTTTCGAGGAGATTTTTAGTACTGTATGGCTTGTTTTCCCAACAGAAGTGCTTTTGATTCTTCCAGTAAATAGTCATGTTTTAGAATTGTATGTGGAGCTGTATGCCTTTATCCTCCAAAATGTTTTTACCTTAAACATTGCAATAGTTGGATAATTTTCTTGGCTAGTTAGGTTTTGAAGTTAAGACATCACAGAATGTTTTTGTATCCATTCTGTCAAGTTTGTTCATTTTTTTTTTGTTTGTTGTGGTTCAAAATGAACCATCTTTAAAATTTTGTGGTGAAAATTTACTTGTAGCTTGTTTCTATCCTTTGGGCACATGTGGTGCTGCATTATTAAGTGCTGACTTTTGGCTTAGAACTTGATAAAAGCTGAGTAAGTGGTGACCATTACAATGAATCTCGAATCTCTTAATGTCGTAATTAGATAGTTCCCTAAGGAGCCAAATAGGTCCGGAATAATTAGTCTAAGCCTGGCTGCTTGTTTAGGAATTGGACCCCAGTAACACCATCCCGATCCTTATATCTGCTAGGCCCAGGGTTTCCTTTTGTTTGGTCGGTTTCTGTATCTCTCTCTCATCCAATTGTTTAGAAAGGTGCATTTGGAGGTTGTCATAACTTTAGATTGAATTAAACTTATGGCACTATTACTCTTTCTCTTTGTCTCTGTGTCTCTCACCCTCTGGGAGCGTGTAAAGCTTCTGTATATCATGATCTAATTTTCTCTTTTATGCTGCTTTTGTTTTCTAAAGGATGGGATGGGTCCTTGATTTCTTTATTTGCCGTGTTGTGTTATCTTATCTGCTCATTCTGGTATTAGTATATAATTTATTAAGCTCTGATGGATCAGATTACACCTTGCTCACATTTCATTTCACTGAGCAGTGATCCACCAATTTTTTGGTTATGAATTTCTTTTCGTTTGAGTATTCATAATAAAAAATTAATAATGCATGCATTGCACACCTCCCAGTCAAAAACAACATTTTCTAAATCGTTCTGAAAAACTGATACTGAGTTATTACACTGTATAAATTGAAGATTGTGTTTGGTGGTTAGAAGAATTTTCAGTAGCCACTGTTCATAATGATAGAACATATTAGTTATTCCATTATTTAAGTAATTGAGTATTTCAAATACAAGTATCATGTTTGGGAAAGCATAAATTTCAAATGACAATGCAAGAGTAGTTAAATTGTTAGTTGAAATCTCATGTTGATTGCATGTTTTTTGAATCCTATTGAATTTGAGCCAAATACAAATCCAAATTCTTTGTGAATACCAACAATGAATTTGACTCAAATCTAAGAATCAAACGGATCATAACATTATTTAGCTGTTTCGCTTTTGACTGAAATTGTATTCATCATCTATGACCTAATTTTGCATCAGACTTCAAAAATTAGTAGTTTTCTAGATTTTGATTCTATTCTATGCTCTCTCCTCATCTAACTCCTGTCTCTTTCTTAAACTCAGTCTGATATCAAATGTCTCGAAGGTATGACAGCCGAACAACGATCTTCTCCCCTGAAGGTCGTCTCTACCAAGTTGAATATGCAATGGAGGCCATTGGGAACGCTGGAACTGCTATTGGAATACTTTCAAAAGATGGGGTCGTCTTAATTGGTGAAAAGAAGGTCACTTCCAAACTCCTTCAAACTTCAACATCAACTGAAAAGATGTACAAGATCGATGACCATTTAGCATGTGCTGTGGCTGGGATTATGTCTGACGCCAACATCCTCATCAACACTGCCCGGGTCCAAGCCCAACGCTACACTTTTGCATACCAGGAGCCAATGCCCGTGGAGCAGCTTGTCCAATCACTCTGTGACACTAAACAAGGCTACACACAGTTTGGTGGGCTCCGTCCGTTTGGTGTTTCGTTTCTGTTTGCAGGGTGGGACAAAAATTATGGTTTCCAGCTTTATATGAGTGATCCCAGTGGAAACTACGGCGGGTGGAAGGCAGCGGCAATTGGAGCAAACAACCAGGCCGCACAGTCGATGCTGAAGCAGGACTACAAGGATGAAATTACAAGAGAGGAAGCGGTTGAGCTTGCGCTCAAGGTGCTCAGCAAGACAATGGACAGCACAAGTCTTACTAGCGATAAGCTTGAATTGGCTGAGGTCTTTGTGTTGCCTTCTGGAAAGGTCAAGTACCAGGTCTGCCCCCCAGATACCCTTAGCAAGTTGTTAGTCAAGTGTGGAGTGACCCAACCTGCTGCCGAGACCTAGCTAAGTTGGCTTTTTAATTTACATGAGTTTTATTTGGAGCTACTATGAGAGCACATGTTAGTATGTTGAATTGTACTGTCTTCATTGCGTTGAAAGTTGAAACCATATTGTTATTTCTATAATTTGTTGAACCCTACCCAACTCAGTTAAATAGTGCAGTTCTGGTACAATATATAGTAAATTGCTTATTAGGCAAGGTTGGTGAAACATTATGATTTAAATTTTGGGCATGAACATGAACATTATCAGGTGTTGTGTTTTGATAGTACGTACATGAAGCTGTTACTGTTCCATTAGATTATTTTCTTAGAGCTGAACACGGGTAGTCCTGATTTTTTTATACCAATATCTCAATTCCCATTGAATGTGTTGCCATAGGTGATAGATAGGTCAGCTTCCTGGTAACAAATTACAGAAAACACCCATAGATCTCCAGTTTCTAGGAAAACTGAATCTATAATCACAACCAGAAGTTTTCCACAAGAACTATACATTATAAATTTATGTCAGCTTGCTTAGTTGCAATAAGACGTAAGAGTGAGTATGGTGTACTTTAATGTCAGAAAGTTACCTGAAGTTAAACTTAGAGCTTTATAAACTTCCATCGCATCTTCTGCTAATCAAGATGAAAGGCGGGGAAGGGGAAGAAGAATACGAAGAGAAACTCTATACACTAATTAAGGTTTCGGTCAATCTTGGCGCAGCATACAAGTGAAACAACTGAATACAGATAATTTACAGCACATGTGCTTTACTTGAACTGGCGCCCACGACGACCAATAGATGAATTGAAGGGCCGAGTTTCTGATTCGCCACTCGTGAACTCGCCTGAACTTGCAGGCCCAAGAGAGAGCTCATTTGAGGAGTTCATGCTGTACTCTATGCTCTCCTCATTGCCACTATCAAATTGGGACCTCCTGAACTTGGCTACGTCTTCATTGTACTGACCAGAATCATAAATGGTACTTTCACCATATTTCATCCCATTGGAGAGATCAGACATGTCAAAATGAGTATCCAATGCTCTTATCACCTGGAAGAGACAAGGAACCAAGTAGTTTTCAAGTTTCAAAACAAACATATAAACTTTATCATTTATAAGTAATGATGAGGGAAAAATATATTGTAAAAACTCATTAGGAGTCAAGTATGTAACTTGTTAGCCAGCATATTATTACCTGCACCATCCGCGGCCGCCTTGGAGCAGAATGGCGGATACATGCAGCTGCTGCCTCAATCATTGTAATCATTTCACTCTCTGCGTAATTCTTTTCAAGCCGTGGGTCTACTAATTCACTACAATCACCAGTTTCAATGGTGCGAAGAAGAAGTGGGCGTGCCTGTAACCATTAAGACAATGCTTCGTGTCAAACATCTATGTTATTGACACAAAAAACGACAGGTCAATACCCATTGGGTCAAGCGGTTTAAGGCGCTTGAATTCCCTCAAATGACATAAATCCCACCTTCAAGTTTACAACATTTTGTTTATTTACTTGTGAAAATGAACTATATTCCATAAAAGCTGAGATTGCAAGAGATTGGCTTGAATTTCAGAACTCGTGGATGTAAAAGAAAACTAAATAAACCAATAAAGATGACACGTATATAGAATAAGCCAAAGCAGGAAACCATATACCCATTCAACCAAACTTTCTTCCCCCAAAGGTTGAGTTGGATCAACAGGTTTACGCCCAGTCACTAGCTCTAGAAGAACAACTCCATAAGAAAATACATCTGATCTATCAGTCAATTTCCCACTATTTGCATACTCTGGAGCCATGTAGCTGAAAGCAAAACATGAACATATCAGAAGACCTCTAATGTACCACGGAGCTAATGATTGTGTCCCACCGGACCATGAAACCTACCCAAATGTCCCCATGACTCGAGTTGATACATGGGTTAAAGAGTCCTCCGCTATTTTGGCTAGTCCAAAGTCTGCAACCTGAGTTCAAAGTAATCCACCAATTAGCATCTAGAACTTACAAATAAAATGAAACAGAAGTTGAATATAAAGATGAGAAAATGTGAGCACGTGCCTTTGCTTCGAAGCTATTATCCAACAAAATGTTTGCGGACTTGATGTCCCTGTGAATAATTTTTGGACTGCCTAGCAACATATCAGATAAGAAGAATCCAATCATTTAGATGTTCCTATATAACAAAATGCAAGGTTTAAGGCTAAAAATCACTTCCTTTGCTATCATTATCAAGTGAATTAGTGATTTTGATATTCAACAACAAGAAAGTGTACTGAAGCAAGTGAGATATACACAAGAGGAGATGCTTACAATCTTCATGTAAATATGCCAAGCCCTTTGCAGCTCCTACTGCAATCTTGACTCTTTTGGACCAATCCAAAACTGGAGTTCCTGAACCACCACAAACCAATATCATCTTTCTAAGAGACTGATTCACATAACAAGAAGCTCAAGACTTGAGGAAGTTGTATATAAAAGAAAAGATGTGTCACCTCACCACGCAAATGATGCTGAAGATTATTGTTGGGAACAAACTCGTAAATGAGAATTCTCTGGTCGTCGGATATGCAATAGCCCACCAAAGAAACCAAATGCCTATGATGAATCCTACTTATAATGTCAACTTCAGCCCTGAACTCCCTCTCCCCCTGCTTACCACCCACCTTGAGCTGCTTCACTGCCACTGGTTTTCCACTAAGCAAGCAACCTTTGAAGACACACCCAAAACCCCCCTCACCAATCACATTATGTGGAGCAAACCCATTTGTTATTTCAACCAATTCTTCATAGCTGAAGAAGGTGACGCCGCCCAAGATAAGCGGCGACTCGGGGTTCCTCATCCCTCCTCTATGGCTCGCGGGGCTGCCTTCGTAAGCATTACTGCCACTGTTCGTCCCACTTTGATTGTGCTGCTTCTGAGGCCCTCCTCTATCATCTGCAATGCACACACAAGGTCTCGCTCTCTCAGCCGCGTTTTCACAAACACAAGGCTGCAATAGAGATAAAACACAGCAAAACCAAGACTATACCAGAATTCACAGAGTGTTTGATTTTGGGTGAGGGCATGTATTTGGCGTGCGAGCTCTCCTTGTGTCCCTTCTTTTTCTTCTTCTTCACAGCACACGCGATTAGAAACGCAATTAATC
>JAYMTA010001494.1:0-19791 GCA_036897625.1 Pelargonium cotyledonis
TATTATAAAATTTTTGGTATTATATAGATGAAATCATAAACAATAACATAATGAGCGTAAAAATACGGCAATTTATTATTACTAGTTTATATACCCGTGCGATGCGCATGTATTTTTAATGAATTTAATAATTAATAAATTTTAACAAATACGTTTAATTATTGGGTAATTTTGTATAATAAATTAAAATAATTGTAATTATGATATATATATTTAAAATTTTAAAATCAAACGTTTATTATAGCTTCAATTTTTTATTGATTGTGATTTACTTATCTTAATTTACATTTGGGTTAATTCATAATAATGTAAAAATATGTGTCAAAATTAAAAAAATTGATGACGTGATGCTCTAATATGCATTATAAACCTGTTTTTTTGTCCAACCTTTATAGTATGTATAGATTTGTGAAATCCGAGTAGTATCGGAAGTTAAAATGGAAAGAGTTAAAGTTAGGTTTTAGGCATAAAATGCATTTTGCCGGTTTGTTTTTGGGTTGATAAATTCAAACCTAACCCCGACCCAAAATGGGTTGGGTTTCGAGTACTTAGTGGGTCGAGTTCCCTTTTGCCATCTCTAATTTGAGCCACCGAAAACCTCTCTCATGAGGTAATTCGATCTGCCCGAAGGATTAAGATCGTCTATTTGATTAAAACGAGAAGGAACATCATGATCTAAGTTCGTCGAAGAATTTGAACCATTGAAAACTGTTTTCTTAAGTTAAATATCTAAATTAGTAACATTTTGTAAATTCGTCAACGTTTTTTGAGATATTTTTTTTTTGGAATAGTAAATTAGACAACTTTAAAGAGTTCTACTTTAAGATAATAATTTCAAACATCATTCTAAGCCAAACTTCATAATTTTATCATCCAAATTATTGTTTTTGGTAATATATATGTTGCTTAAATAAAGTATAACATAATAATAAAAATGATCACAAAAAGATAATTTAGTATTCTTTATTTAAATATAAAAATTACAAAATAGTAACACATATATTGTGTTCTCTCGTATGGATGGATCGATCGTGACCTTTTTTTTTTATATATATTATCCAAATTGATGGGAACCGTTGAAATCTCTCTCACGAGTCGATTTTGTTTGGTGGTTTTGGAGTATCATTGTGTCTTGGATTAGAACCAGATGGAACTTCATGATCTAAACTGATCGGAGGAGTTGGACCTCTTGGTATCTCTTTCACGAGACAATATGGATTGCGTGGAGGTCAAACATTGCCTCCTGGATTGGGACCAGAAGGAACTTCGTGATCTATACCGATTGGAGAACTTTGACTACTAGAAATCTCTCTCGTGAGATGATCTGGTTTAGGTAGTGGAGTATCATTGAGTTTTGGATTAGGACCGGATGGAACCTCGTGATCTAAACCGATAGAAGAACTTTGACTATTGGAAATCTCTCTCGTGAAACGATCTGGTTTAGGTGGTGGAATATCATTGTGTTTTGGATTAGGACTGGATGGAACCTCGCGATCTAAGCCAATCGAATGAGTTGGACCTCTTGAAATCTCTTTCACGAGGCGATATGAATTGGCTGGAGGTCTAACATTGCCTCCTGGATTGGGACCAGAAGGAAGCTCGTGATCTAAATCGATTGGAGAACTTTGACTACTGGAAATCTCTCTCGTGAGACGATCTGATTTAGGTGGTGGGGTATCATTGTGTTTTGTATTAGGACCGGATGGAACCTCGTGATCTAAGCCGATTGGAGAACTTTGACTACTGGAAATCTCTCTCGTGAAACGATTTGGTTTAGGTGGTGGAGTATCATTGTGTTTTGGATTAGGACCGGATGGAACTTCGCGATCTAAACCGATCGAATAAGTTGGACCTCTTGAAATCTCTTTCACGAGGCGATATGAATTGGGTGGAGGTCTAATATTGCCTCCTGGATTGGGACCAGAAGAAACCTCGTGATCTAAACCGATTGAAGAACTTTGACTTCTGGAAATCTCTTTCGTGAGACATTCTAGTTTAGGTGGAGGTCTAACATTGTCTCCTAGATTGGGACCAGAAGGAACCTCGTGATCTAAACCGATTGAAGAGCTTTGACTACTGGAAATCTCTCTCGTGAGACCATCTGGTTTAGGTGGCGGAGTAACATTGCCTCCTGGATTAGGACCAGATGGAACCTCATGTGCGGGAATGACAAGAGGAGCCACTCTAGCAGAACACAAACCAACCCACACTAAAGCTAAAAGCACAAACAACAACATATTTTTGCCATGACTCTTCAAGAACTCAAGGACTTCCATCTTTTTGACACAAATGAATTGTTGTGTTACTCACAATGCTGAACCAAGTAGCAGTCACTACAATTTATAGGAAAACTTGTTCATATGTATTAATTAGAAAAATCTTGCGACAAAATCAGATTTGTGTATGTATACATTAGGTGCATACAATTTAAATTCTTATTCAAACCTAATTGATTTTGAAACGTATTGAAACCTACTTGATTAATTTCTCTATGAAAATTTGACCACATAAGAAATAAGGAAATCATATTTAAATAATACGGAGTATATTATTGGGTGATGAGTATCTGATTTGGGAGGCTTGCTCGGTCAACATTGGAAAAAAAATTGGTCATGACTATGTGATTGTGTAACTTTTGGTACATTATAACGGAACGGAATGGAATGAGCATTTCAGTCTGAATACTGTTTCATCTAGAATGCTCAGTCCATGCGAAACGTTTGGTAACAGTTTGGAATCAATTTTGATTCGAAGCATAAAGGTCATGCTAAATTGTTGTTGGTTGACTTGATTGTTTTTATATCAAAATGAAGATATGCATTATTATATCTTAGTCGGAATACTTTTAATATAATTATCAAACATTATTATAAAATTTAAAGTTAAATAATGTTTTGACTTAATTATAAAATTTATTTAAATGTAATATTAATTATTTTTACTCAATAACATAATAAAATAATTTAGAAAAATTATATATTATGAATAAAGTGTTATGAAATTATATTTTCCGTGTTGCAAGCTGTTAAAATAAATTTATGTCGATCAGTGAAAGAATCTTTAAATTGCGTATGAAATTTCAATAATTTAGTTGCAAAAGTTTCATTTTAGATATGTTAGAATGCTCGTTAATTTTAGTTATTCGATTTTTCTTGTCAAGTAATAAGATATAACAATTTTACTAATGATCACAAATAGGCACACAATGGTGCGAAAGATTGGCTAAATTATACACACATTTGTACTACAACAATTCATATGTTTTACTACAGATTTGCTACTGAATTTGTCGTCGTTGCAACGTACAATTTATTTTCATAAGGAAAAGCTAATCTCTTAACTTCTCCCATACTGTTTTCTTAGGGCTTTTTTGGTCCCTCCATCCTTTATTTGTGTTATGTGCTTATTTTATATTCACAAATAGGGGTCATTTGTGTCAAATCCCCTTCTCCAAATTAGGTTCATATACAAACGTTCATATGTCAAATAGAACATCATATATCCAAATGCGATAATATCTAAAACATAAGTAGATTTGTCAATTCATATGTTGTCATGAGAATGTCTTGTTGAGTAAGTGAGATAATGTATATGTACAATACCAAAATAAAAGTTGGGATTTGTTGGATCTTTATTTTTTTGAATAATGACAAATGGAGGCCTACTATTTGATCCCAAATTTTTTCAACACGTGTACATATATTTTCTTTTTGTTATCGTTCCCTTAACTCTATTACGTTGTGGACAATTTGATCTCTACGCTTTGAAATAAAATATGTAAACTGTTTGTACCATATATATGTCCAAATCCTCCTCTTTCTTTATTCTTGTTCTCTCTTTTAGTGGCAAGCGAACTTATTGAACTTCGTAAAAGGTTTATTTTCGCGTCACATGCGATTTCGGTTGTTGAATTGGGGATTTTAACGGTGATGAGTAGCCTTACGAGTTTTTAGTGGACCAAGCTAAATAATAGTTTTCAATCAACCCGTAAAACTGCTCGTGTACCACACTAAACCAAATCGTACAAAATATACACCCAAAACGAATAGTCTTCTGTTAATATTTTCCCAATTTGCATGTCACGGGTGCGGTCCAACATATTACTTCACGAGACTATTTCTCGGGTTTTTATTTTTTTGTTTTTTGCATGTAGCATCTTTGTATAAGTGCATTATTCATTTGAGGAGAAAAGACTATATACGTCCCCCTCCGTCATTTGTTCTTGTTTTATATTTTAATAATACATGTAATGTTCCGGCCAAACTCTCAACCATCTTAGGTGGCATTCTCTAAAAAGTACAAAATAAATAAAAATCTAACTAATTTTAAATGCCCAAAATGTTAGTGAACATTATTATTGGGTAGAATAAAGAGGTAAAGTTGTGAGAAATAGATTTGCCCAACCAGAAAACAGATAGTTCACAAATCAAAACCAGTTTAGCTCCTCTATTCGATCCGTTTATCAGAGCATTGCTTCTTCGATTCTTCATCAAATCGACAAGGTCAGTTTTTCGATTTAGATCTCTTTATTATCAATTTGTATCTTCATTCATTAGCACATTATCTCAGTTCTGTCTATCTCTGCACTGCAACACTCGAATAGGGTCTCATGGCGAAAAAAAAAATCAGATTTTTCACTTGCTTGAGATCACATAAGGCTTTTTTTGTTCAAGGGTTTTGGGTTTTGTGGGAAAAGAACTTGTGGGTAGGGCTCAGTCGTGGTACAGGCTGTGCTGTGGTATTTTTTTTTTTTTTCTTCTTCTAAACATAATAGTTGCATATTTTTGTTCATTATTTGTTGAGGTTCCTGGTTTTGGTTGGAGTTTTTTTAAATCTATATTGGGAGTAGGAGAAACCCAATTGATTCTATAATGGTGGGTTCTTCTTTTTCTGAGGAAATGGTGATTGATTTTGTATGGTTGGAAATTTTTGTTTGTTTGGGTTATTGGAATGTTTAAGAGAAAAATATCTCAGTCAAAAGAATTATGAGCGGAGACTCGGCCAAGTCCGGAGAGAGGGTTATTGGAATGTCCACCTTAATGAATTTTTAGGCACAGAGGAGTTGGCGCCAAGCTATCTTAGTTCTTGGCTGAGTTCTCAACGTTTTATTTCTAACTCAAGTTTTGAATGAAATGTAGAGCAAGCATGGCGGAATTGAATTTGGGTATACTCATAGACATTGTAGACGAAGAATGGATGAGAGATACTCTGCCCAACGACGGTATTGTTTTTCTTACTTCTTTAATAAGAACTTGCGAGCACGTTCTTATAGAAAACTTTCTCCCAATATACTTTGTCACCCAAATGGTCTAATTTTCTTTTCGCCGCCTCATAGATCTTCCATTGCCACCAGTTCTGGTAGTTCGAACAGAAGACACTGAAGACTCAAGTATGTATTTTATTTATTTATATATATATGCCTAGTTTAGATAGTACCGTGTCAATATATGTTGTATTCTGTTCATATAAGCACACGTCTTTATATATTTGATGTGCACGAGGCCCCCACCATTGTTGGGGCCAGGCAACATTGCCTCTGCTTTTGAAGAAAGGCTAGTTCTCTGACTGGAACTCTTGACCTCAAGGTCACAAGGTTGCAATCTTACCGTTGAGCCAAGGCTTACCCAATCACCCTCTGTTAACATGTTTGAATGTTTGGTAGTTAAAATGAATGAAGTTTCTAGAACATGCTTGCATTTTGATACTTAAGAGAAACTTTGTGAGCTTGAAAGTAAGAAATCATTGAGAACTGTGTAAAGATATCATTTTGTGCCAGTTTTGTTCATCTTATTATTTGTGTCATGAGAAAGCGAGAGAATTCAGTTGGGAGAAACTAAAAGGAGCAGGGGTAGACAACCTAAGGTAGAATGGAAAGTAGTGAGGAAAGACATGATAGCACTTGGCTTAACTAAGGAGATGACATTTTGTTAGATATAGTGAAGGAAGAGAATACAAACAAAAGATCTCAAAGAGTTTTGCTTGAAGGATTCATGTAGCCGACCCCGATATTATTTAGGAAATGGCTGATTGTTATTGTATGTCATGTGGAAAACAAAAATATGTATATAACAAGGAAGAAAACCACTTAGTTGGTTGGTAGTGTCGATTCGGAATCCTATTCATTTATTTATGAAATTCTAGAGTATAACTAAAAGAGACCTGAAAGTCCTAAGAAAATGCTTGGCAGAGGCAGTGACTTTTAGATTATTCATGCACTACAACCGCTTTTTAGCTCAAATGTGGACCACCTGATTAGCATACCACTATGTAATTTTCATTCTTGAATTTGAAACTTAAATCCCTCTTTTGGTTCATTGACTTCAACGAATCTATTGTAATAAGACTACTAAGTAGTAATCTTTGTTACAATTGACATCCAATATTGGTCTTTTGTTCACTTCCATCTTCCTAATTGTGTTGGTATCTTGATCGAAAACATCTAAAGATATATTTACTTTGTTCACTTAAATACGGCTGTCTGATGGAACTATATTTTAGTCATGGTTAACTTTCTCATAGAATATTTGCTAATTTGATAAGGCATTCATGTTACTTTGATTAATTATATGATGATAGAAATGTAGAATGAGTTCTCGCCACTCTCCTCTTACAAGTGAAACTCATAGATTTCGTACACTCATTTGCTTTCGTATTCCTCTTCCTATATGTACAGATCAGGAGGCTCAACCAGTTGGAGATACCTGGCATGATCTTGCATTAGGCGCACAATAAGCCTCTTTTTTCTTTTTCTTTTTTGGACATGGAAGTACTTGTCTTGGTTCTAACTGTATGTGAATGATGTTATAATCTTCTGGATTAAGTTTATTTATGATTTTTATATGTAATTTTTCTTACCAACTCTTTCTTTAAATTTGTTTTTGGTTGGGTCTTCTTCCAAGTTTGAGTTCCTTAGAAGTAGGTAATTGCATGTTTAAGTTGCCCATTTCGTTTTACGTTTGACCGTCAACGGAACAGTTTTGTCGTAAACTTCAAAGTTCAAGTACTATTTTGGCTTAAGACTAAAATAAGGACTTTCTGAAAGTACAAGGACTATTATGACCACAAAATCATGAATTTTTTCATGCGAAATCTATTCATCATCAAAATAAATGAAAGTCAAATAAGCAAACACAGTTAATTTGCTGAACAGATATAATATCAGTAGTTAAACAAAACGGGATGATTTATTTTTGAAAAGCCGGATTTAATTTAAGTTTTTCACGCACAAACAATTCAAATACATTGCGAAAAATAATCTAAACCCTTTATTCTCAACAAATCTAAAATGTAGTTTATCAATAATAATCACATTTGCAATTGCATTCCTTTGGTCAATAAAATCCAATAATAGTAAAATTCCCAATAATAATTCCCTAAGATAAATATGTTTTCAATCAGTCACAAACAAAGTCATGCTAAATAGTAATTCCCCAAAATATAAATGTTGTTTCTTGACTTTCTTTGTCATCTCCATTTTCCGTCCTTATATTTGTTGCAGGTTTTCCTCTTGCACCTCGCAATGTTCCTGGATTCTAGCTTCAAGTTCTTCACGAATCGGACATGCACTTGCTTAAGCAATCGCAGCCTGAATAGAGTGACAAGTGAATGAATATGTTTGTAACATACAACCGAATTATGCAGAAAAAGAAACTAGATCGATCTGAACTTCAAAACGCACTCAAGAAATGAATCGGACTTTAAAGGATGAAATCCAATTCTTTCTATCTTTGCAACTGACTGAAACTCTATTCTTGAAAAAAAATTAAAACACCAAACGCACATCAGTTCAGATACTTGAAACTAAGTAAAATGGAACTTGTAACATGAATTAAGCTAAAAAATACTCAAACAGCACCAAAAAGACTAGCACAAATGAGAGCTATTGGAAACGTACTCTGTTCATTTCCACCAACTAGGAGTCATAGCTAATGTTTTGAGTTCCAGATCAGCACACCTACAAGTGAAAATAAGCTATCGAGAAAATTAAGACTTGAAAAGCTAGCAATTTGGAAAAACTTCATGTGAAGAAATAATAGGTTAAGACTTGTGAGTTGTGTAAGTAAATAGAACAAAACCTACTGATACTAAAAGTTCAGAGGCATATGTTATTGAGAACTAGGACTAAACAATTGCATATTTAACTCCTTGTATAAAGACAACAACATATTTCAAATTTGGTAATGTGCAAACCAGATATGTTGTCAGCAACTTCATTGGACAAAAAGCTATATTCATATCGAGCAAAAGAATACATTTACCTTGGTGTGACATCCACGTCATATGCCATCATAGAATCCTTCAGCCGAACAAGACTTGGACTATAAGCAATCACTCTTAGGCGCACAGGACCAGAACCTACAAGTCTAATACTTTTTAGAACCGGATCATACACAAACAAATCAGTGCAATTCCTGCTCGTACGTCTCATTAGTATTTCCCCTTTGTCCATATAATTGATAGGTAAGCAGCTGATGTACTTCTTCCTGTCAGCAAGAGTAGTATACTGGAAGGAAAACACTTGGGTCCACGAATCTTGAACACCGTATTCTTTCATCAACCATACGCTAATGCCTTGATGAGTATTATCAGTGACAAATAAGCAACCGGCCAATACCCCAATTTTATCTCTATTTGGGAAACTAATGTTCTTATTCTTGAAGTGGGTGGGAGTGGAACTTTTCCGAACTTTTTATCTTCAAAATCGAAAGAAACTATAGTCATATCAGAATTTTGGCGTTCTGCACCAACCCAATGAAGGGCACCGTGCAAGAAGGATCCCATCAACAGCGAATGCCACTCATCGTCAAATGGCTTCCAAATATAGTAACTAGTAACTACAAGAGACAACAGTTCTCCAATAGCATCCTTTCTCAATTGTACATATTTGAGCTATCTGTCCGGTTGACCCATTTCGATCCGCTACAAGCAAAAGTTTGAATCGGTTAGCCTTTCGGCTAAAACCTAACCCTAAAGCCGAAAATTTTGACAAACCCTTGTGTTCCTTAGGGGCGGGAAATGTAACGAACTCACTCGTAATTGGATTCCATATCACAGCAAAGTTATTAGATTCAGAACCAGAATAGCAGAGTAAACCATTACAATTGTTTACAAAACTGGGTTTTCCTACAATGACTCTGATTTTGGGGATATGAAATAAAGTATTGAACTTTACATAAAGAGAATGACATAAAGTATGGAAGCTACCCAAGTAAAGCTCAGTCTCCTTCTCTCCATATAGCTTTGGAAACAAACCTCAAGCTTTGCTCTGGCCTGGTGCAGTTTGGAGAAATGAGGGTCATTGATGAGATGGAGCCATGATTTGCAGACACATTTGGTAACCAGGAGGGTCTTGATGGGCAGTCTGAACAGTATCTCCATGACTTGGAAGATTTGTGATGGACAAGGATGAAGAAGAAGGTGTACATTGCTCTCCTACCTTTGTTGATTTCTTGAAAGAAGCTTCCATGGTCAATGTTGGTACTTGATTATCTTCTGGAGAAGGAAGAAATTTGGATGATCAGATGATATAGATGGAATTAGGGTTAGGGTTTTATAGTATTGTTTGAATCTTTCACATTTTGTCAAACTCACTTTTTATATATGAATATGATCTGACTATGTTGAGTTGGGCTGCGGATTTGGAAAAAAAAATGTATTTTTTATAACAGAACTACAATTAAATAGGTGTAATTTTTTAGTTTTAACCATGAGATTTTCGCGACCAACACGGGATCAGACTCATCGGACTAATCCTCGTTCAAGTCGAATACGGCCACAAAGCGGTAACTATACTTTCTTCCTACCACACTCAAACTAATTCTTATTCGAATCCACGCATTGGTGATAAATAGGTGTAATTTTATTTTTTTAGTGTATAAATTTTTAATTATTTTGTATGGCCTTTTTAATGACAAAGTTAACTGAAATTCAAGGACTATTTTAAAATATATGTGGCAAAAAGAATGAACATTTTCATTAGATTTAAGTATTTAACAAATTACACAATCATTGATAACACATGATTAGCTGTTGCATTTAAGACCCAAGACACATTGTGTGATAGTTTTGTTATTTTAGTTAACAGTGCTTCTATACAATCCAACCTGGTATGCAATATCCAGGTAAAAAGTTTCAAGTTGTAAATAGACGCAAAATGTATCAACACCAGATACCTTGTTGCATCTCCAACTGAAACCCTACCACTACCATCCTTGATGTACATCATCATGATGGAGGCAAAATTTTGGGCTAACAAAAATTTATTGATTCATCTCCAGCCTAAGACTATACTCTACACAGCAATAGGTGAAAAGAAACCATCCGCAAGCAAGTTAGGGCTAGGCGCAAGCCAAACTAGGCAGAAGAATTAGTAGCAGCAGCATCAGAGTCACTGGTAGAAGCCGATACATTTGTATTTGTTTGGGGAAAGTAGGAGCAAACAATTACTGAAGCGCCAACTGCTGCGGATAGTCCTATACAACCCAATAACCATCTTCGCTGCCTTCGCCTTTTTCTCTGCCTTCGTGCTATCTCTGTGAAATTCAGTTAAGCAATATAAGTGCTTGAAATAGTCAATTCGCAGGAGGAAATGAATATGCAGTCTCCATATGCAATAAGCTGCATTGTAAATAGTCACTACCATCAGACTCCCATGAACATAGAAATGAAAAGGAGACCAGGATTGAACTTTGTAGTATACTCTATCTTCTTGCCATTTTAATGTTTAAGCATGTATGTTCTTATAACTATGACTATTACTATCCAAGTACACGTCACATAAATCATGCATTTAATGACATCCAGTAGCAACGAGCAACTGTCTAGGAAGTTCTACATCGACACTTTAACACAGTTTAATAACTAAGATTTATGGGTTTCACAGACCTGCCAGCACACTTCTTGCTTGGCAGTAGCATCCATCAACTCAACATCTGTTGAAACTCAGTCATCCAGGGCAAGGTGGATAGCCCACCAGACTTAAGATCTACAGGTCTCTGAATCAACTTATAGTTCTATTTAGCCAACAAAACCAATAATATGGAGAACTAGCACATGTCAAGAAAGTTCATCTAGTATCTACTCACTTGAGACTATTTTTATTCTTTAACCATGTCAGTCTATAAACTTCATTAGTTCTAGTCTTTTGTCATTCACTCTGTAGATCCTATATGCCAGTATCTAATTCAAAGTCCTACAGAGGATCAAAAGGTCAATGCACGGTCACTACTCAATACTGCCCTTCACAGGATTCTTCCTCAGTCAAAATATGTAATGCTGTGACAAAGTTGGAAAACTAAAATCTACACATACCCACAGCTTCCAAATTCCTCTGGGACATTTCTTGATTAACAGTCTCATAGTATTGTAATCTATCTCGCAGTCGGGAGATTTCCAGGTCCTTCGATTTCACTATTGCTGCTGCAGCGATTTCAGCTTCAGCACGTGCTAGATCAATGCTTATTGCTTCAGAAACAAACCTTGTAACAACCAGTTCTTGAAGCAACTGTTCTATTGGATCAATCTCAAGATCCGAATTAACATTATTGCAAGCAGCCGAAGGGGTGGGCAATTTTAGCCCTAACTCAGTCAGTTTCCTGCCAATCCTCAGCCACTGACTGCACATTCGGTTAACAGCATCCTCTGCAGCCTTTCGTTTTTCTGTCTCTTCCAGGAGAACAAGCCTCGTGCTATGCAGTTCGGATTCAAGATTTGAGATATGGGATGCCGACATGTTTGAAAGAGAACCATCTGAGAAGAACTCTGTATGCACCAAACATCAGAAAAGTAATCAGCAGCATATCAACATGGCACCAAACAGTACACATTTAACATGGTTACAAAAAGCTAAGTACTTATAACAAGATCCATTCTGAAATATGATTTGCTGAGGAAAACATACACAACAAGAACAAGTCACTCACACTTATAGTCAGCAAGTCATATCGCAACTCACCTATACAACAGACTGGACTTCACAAAAAAGTTAAAACAAAATCATTCACCTAATCGCCTATAATATACAACTCTGTGTCACGACAATATAAACTTTGTGTGTTGTGAACCCAAGTATGTTCCACTTCTTAACACTCTATTTCAGTTCAGCCTCTAGTATTGTAACCTCATTCATAGAAGCCAGCATGATGCAATCTGCTCATATACTCTCAGAACCGAGCACAACCTCTTTGCTAGAGAATCATATGATCCTAATATGAATCTAGTTAGATTATTTTGAGATTAAGATCACACTATTTTCTAGTTTCAACACATTATGATCCAAAAGTGAGAAAACACAGTACAAAAAAGAGTAAATTAAGAAGCAAAACCTAAGATACCTGAACTCTCGAACATGTGCAGCCACAGCAAAATGCTCATAGATTTCATTTTTAACCTCATTTACAAATCCAATTCAGAACCCCATTTTATTTGGTCAAAATGTGCAGTCCTACTCCTATCATTAGAATTAGAACCCATGGAATATTCCAATATGCTGAAAAGAACCCAATAGAGAAATACCAATATAAATAAATAAAGATGGCATTTTTAATGTACCATCTACAAAAACAAAGCAAAATTCACCTTCATCAGCATCGAAGAACACGACGCTCTTGGGAGACAGAAGAGACTGCTTAGCAAAGCAGTCGACATCTGTGGAGCTCGCAACACTCCTCGCATCAAATGCCTCCAAAAAATCCCCATCACAATCGTCTCCTTCCTTCTTCTTCTCCTTCATATTCAAAAACAATCCATCACCCTCGGAGCACGCCTCGACCCTCCCATCGTCCTCGCCACCGGCAACATCAGAACGAACATTTTGGTGGGAAGAAGAATCACCGTCAACATGGCCGTTGACGGAGCCCTCGGGGGCGTCCCTCTGGAAGTCGGGACGCTTCCGGATGAGGACGTAAGGGGATGGAGAGTCCGGCTGCGCGGAGACACCCGCCGGAATGGGCTTGGACTCCGGGATGGTGTAGAGCGCCGGCGATTTTATGCACAGGTGGCTCGGCGGCCGCGGCGGCTTGTTCCTGAGAGCGTCGCCGGAATTAGACTCGTCGGCGGAGGTGGGTTTGTCGGCGATGGTGGTGGTGGGTTCGAGTAAGGTCTTGAAAGCCATAGTGAAGAAGCTGGGCATGTTCTGGTAATGGGTATTGTCAAAGGGTGAGCTTTGAGGTACGTGCAGAGAAATTGGAGGAGAGATTTAGGGTTTTTAAGAGAAACGGTTTGGGTTTGGAGCTTGGAATGTGTAATAGGTTTTGGCTTGGGGAATACTCCGCCGCCATTGGAAACGGTTAGGAAGTTTTTGGAGATAGCAATGTTTGCGTTTGTGTTTTTTTATTATTATCATTTTTTAATAAATAAAAAACAAAGATAAATTGGAAAAGACAAAAGGATGTGAAAATTGTGGACTACCATGATTCCAACAACATTTGAGCTTCACTAGTTTTATGTGGTCTCATTGCTGTTGGTGGACCTAAACAGATTGTTTTTAGCAGAGTCATAGATTAAACAGATTGTGAGGAATTGAAAAAAAAAATGATTTTGTTAAGCATAAATAACTAACGATATATTTTTTTTATAAAATAGATAAGACCAAATGGTTAAATATTTTAAATTCCTTTAGAAATCTCATATGAACTATTGGAGAGCTACTTTTATTGTATAACTCAACTGAGCAGATATATTTTTTCGCAAAAGAAAAAAGGATAAGGTAGTTTTTTTCGTAGCTATCAAGGATTGGCCATATACTAAATATACACACGAGTAGCATGATTCTCTATTGCGTGGATGGTTGATATCCACCACTAACTTTTGGCCTACATTTTACGTGCAGCAAAAGAATCCATGGGAAGAGTCAAATTCAAGTCAACCATAAACTAATGGTCTCCTGCCACAAAGCAGAACACAAAAAAAATAACAATTATAATTTCCCAGAACAAGTCTTTGTGGTTACAAGTACAAACCAAAAACAAAAGTTAAAATATAAAGACTTGCACAATCAAGGGTGTGTCACAACTCTCAAACTATTTTCTCACTTCACTTTTCCAATAAATTTACACAGCAAATGCAATCGATTCCTTCGTGCGATCAAGAATGTCTAGGAACTCGAAAAAAATATCTACTCAAATTTTTCTACAGTGCGCTAGTCTCGACAGCTTGCTACTCAGGATAATAGGTCACTCAGTGAGAATGTCGTTGGCGTGCTACTCCTTTGAAATTCAGGTAACTGGGGAGTGGATGCTGGTGGTGCTGTAGTACTGGTTGAAGTTGAAGTTACATGACCAAAATCTCCTTGAGGAAGAACTGGAGCCAGATCGGCCATTGGTGATGGTGAAATGGGAGCCATATTTGAGGTGGGCTCGCTCAAATCCATCATGAGCGGGGCACTGCCCGGTGCTTGTGCGATGCCAGGAGGTGGTGAGTTGATAGGAGGAGGTGGAGCGTTGATAGGAGGTGGTGGAGCTTGTGTGTAGCTAGGAGGCACTGTTGATGAGTCACTAGCAGGCGGAGGAGTGGTTGAATCAGTTGCATTTTGCACTGGCGTGTCAGTAGGAGCCGGTTCAGCTGGAGTTGTTGTATCACCTGGAGCTGGAGCTTGTGTGTCACTAGGAGCTGGAGCTGGTGTGTCACTAGGAGCTGTGGTTGGAGCTTGAGCTTGGGTAGGAGGTTGAGTTGGCGCATTGGCTGCGTTAGCTGGAGGTGCTTCGAGTAGCAGTTGCTTCCCAGCTTGCTGCTCAGAGCCCTGCACAGCGAGAATGGGTTTCTTCTTAATAGCCATTGAAGCAGCTAGAGATGGCATCCCTGGAGGAAGAACCTCTATGGGTGGTTTCTTCCCGGCTTCTCCCAGACTAGTAAGTTTCGGCTCCTGGAGAGAGGCCAGGAAAGCATCTGCAGCATCTGTCTTTGTCGTTGGAGCGTGCTCAACCTCCTTCTGCAGCATTTTGTTCCAAGTCTGAACCAGGTTCTTCAGAGTAGGTCGTCCATGTGCCTGAAAATATTGAAGAGGCAAGTCAGAAAACAACCTTAAATGAAGGTACAATTTGGAAACTGATTATCTAAACAAGTCTTACGTGAGCATGAAGCACAGCCTCAGCAAGCATCCCGGTATCCTGCCATGCTTTCTCCATGAGTGCATTGTCCCCCAACACTGCAGCTGAGAATGCCGCTTCACGCCCCAAACCAAGCGAGATGAGATTGTTCACTAAACCCTGCAGTTGACGCATTTAATTGTGTAACACATCTGCTGGTGGGTTGATACTTGGAATAACTTTTAGCTAGATCAAATAGATCACAAAGATCACAAATAGAAAATAAAAGTAGGGGTACATACACCAAGCCGTGTCAATTCTCCGTGATTTGCAAGGCGCAAAGCTAATCCCCTTAATTCATGACCCTGTAAAGCTCCTTTCACAGAACCTGCAGCGGCTAACCTCTTGAGAGCTTCACGAGCAATGTCAGCTTGTGCCGTAGCATCTGCAGCATCAATAAGATCCAGAAACTCCTTGGCAAATTTTACTATTCCTTGAACAGCTTCAACAAGATTTTCCTTCTTTGCTGATATATTGAGAATGTCATTTAAGTCGAGCCCAGTACCATCCTGCCCTACGTCTCTGCTGTTGCTCATTGTGAGAAGGCACTGAAGAGCTCTTTTCAAATCATTGCTGTTCATGGCCAAATCAAACTCCAACCTAAAGACACAACATCAACATTTTATCAGGGATCATGACAAATGCTAAACACAAAAGCAAGATGAGTGCCTCAAAAACAGCAACCAAAAACACAGTACATACAGTAAAATGTGTACATATACATACAACATTCCTATATCGATAGAATGTGCTTGACATGATAAAACCCTTTGCTCTTTCATTATAGAAATTCAAGAGTAGGCACTCTCTCTCATAAAAAAAAGAAAAGGAAACAGTTTATTTGCATTTACCTCTTGGATATTCCAGGCAAATGAAGTGCTTCAGTAGCATAACCCATCCCAAGCATGAACTGTGCTAAATCATCATGATGTTCTCTACCCAGCCTAGTTGCCCTGCATAAGAAAGTAATGGTTAGAGAAAAGAGAACCGTAGTAAGCTTGTAAAAACCGAGCAAGAGAAAAGTCAGATACCATTTCACAGCACTAACAGCATCACCATGTGCAGCAAGACAACGGCAACGTATACCGGGATGGCTTAGTGATATTGCATGTGCACACATGTACCTGGACCCAGAAAGTGATGCGTGTCACATAAATAATTCATTAAATTTACATTTCGTAATGAATTAACTGTGTTGGTCAATAAAATATCACATAATTGGTTCTCAGGGTATGCTCATGTAGAGCATATTTTCAAGGAAAAATAATACAGTATTCATTTATACTTCAAAGAAATTATTACTACCTTTTGTCAACTATACAGGGAATCATGTAACTATCTACTGGATTATTGGAACTTGTACCTGTCAATAAGCCAAAGAACTCCATCTCTCACACCAACCACAACTAGGGGTCCTACAGGTCGCTTCTGCTCTGTTGGGAAACGGGTAACTGCCACTGAGACCCCTCCACCACCTACAGCTACCTCGTTAACCTTTCTTTCTTCCATCTCTTTTGGCATCGAGTCATCCCCTTGTTTTGGCAAACTCAAGAAAGGAGGCACAGAAGGAGCGTGCTGGAAAGAAGCTAATCGGACCACCTGGAATGAAAATATTCATAGAGAAAAGAAAGAAGAAATCAACTTCTGTTGAGACCAAGCTAAGCTGAAGAGAAATGGTAAAAAAATACTTTTGTGATTTTGAACCTGTAGCATTGGGGGCCTCAGTGTTATTCTTTCATGCGCAACAGTTTGGGGGCCATCCACTGTTATTAAAGCCAACTCCCCATGCTCAGCAATAGCTCTTGCCTGTGCCTCCTGCATTTTTATCTCTTCCTTCATCTTTCTTGTGTCTATATCAATCTGTGCAACTCCAGCATCCACAAAGACAATCCTGGAAATCAAAGCAGTAGAGCCAGGAGTGGAATAATTATTATTTGCATATATAAATTTATATCGGCAATGTTGTATAAATAGAATACAAACATAAATTAGAAAGCAATTACTCTCTTACTCAATGGTAGTTGGAGTAGTAACAAATAGCTGTCTGCGATGCCAAACAGCGCCAGTAGCATAGGGAATTGCAACATCTCCTAGGTATCTATATTGGGGACGTAATGAAGATATAACTATGCATTGTTGATAAGCAAAAGCACAATACTCAACAGTTTGGTCCCATGCAGCCCACTCCGGCTGAGGAAGAAGATCACCCACGGGCTGAAAAGTTTCCCAACTGCATTCCACACATTAATTAGATACTACAAAAACATGAGGAAACCCAAATAAATCTCATATAAAAACTACTTGACACCACAATTGAACTTGTGATCATACTGAGCTTTATTGAACTAAACCGTGAAACACATCCCTCTAGTGGATGTACCTACAATGGCAAACCATGGAATATTGAGCATACTTTCCACTTCTTTACTTCAATTGATATTTATCATTCTCACCTGTACAACTGAAAATTTTGAGGTGCTGCCTCAGATGAGGATCTATTAGAGCCTGATCCATCATCAAATGTACTAAAAGAGTTTCCAAATCCCGATAAGGGCATGGACTGAATTGTTGAAATTGCAGTTGCAGCTGTGGGGCTAATCCTTCGAGATGTTCGATAAGCCACACCAAGTAGTGCACCCCCATGCAACCCTATGACCTACATTTAAATTAAGATGGAGATGCATAATAAGTTTCGTGCAACATATTATCTTTAACAAATGACTGCTAAATCTTTTCATAGACGCGTGTATTAATTTTAGGTTACTAAGGTTCTCAAATCACCCAAAAAGTACAGAAAATGTGCTTTAACTGCCAACAACTAACAAAATAATTGCAAGGCAAAATGATAACTATCCTTCATTTCATGCCTTTTCAAACCAAGAATGAACTAGAAATTATTCAAATAAAAACAACAATAGAGTATGTGAGATCAAATACCGGTTCGGTGCGGCCACCAATAGATCTCATTAATATATTAGATGTTCCATCATCCAGTAAGATACGAACTTGAACAGAGGCTGTATTAGCAGCAGAAGCAGCTGCTGCGGCGGCTTGTGCTGCAGCGGCAGCAGCTTCTTTGGCTCTCCTCGATGAACCACCCTTAGGGATAATAGGCATCCTAGGAGGTAAGACAGATTCCAGTATAGCAAATCTGTCACGACAAGTATCCCAAGCCAGAAGTCTTGCGCTGCCTGAGTCAACTATGGACCAATCACTAACCTTGTAGATAGAGAAGTAAGGAATATCGGGCCACACAATCGCAAGATATCTGTAACCAAATTATTTGGTTAAAAATCTACCAATAACATGTGAAAATTACAAGATAAGCAGTGACACTGAATGCAATAAGCAAACATAGGAGATTCTAGAAGAATGTCTAGGGAGGAAAGTAAATGTAATATTAAAACATGGGCAACAAGATGCATAGATAGCTGATTGCTATAGGTTATTTATTCTTGTCTTATTACTATTATTATTAGATGATGCTTTAAACACTTCCTGTTACAAGGAAACAAAGCAGAAACCACAATCATATTCCATTTATTTTCAATATTTCGGAAATCATCACCTTCATCACCAAACATGATAAAATTAACGGTAGATAGAGCTAGGAGTATGATGCAACTTACTTTCCTGAACTGCTTACTGAAAGAACTGAGTATGAATCATGTGGAACAGGTGTACTAATATGTTTTTTGATCTGTTTGACTTGCAATGGTTCAACTGAGTCCCCCTTGAACCTTCCTGTTTCAGATAAGGAGCCATTGTTCCCAAGAGAAGGATTTGCTGTGTTAGATAGCTGAAAGTTTAGTAGCTTCAGTTCCCTATCCACTACATAGACAGCAGAATGTTCCCGGCTTCCTGATGGTGACGGTAAGGGAGCTACAGCTGGAACAGATCTAGGATCAAACTCGCTGATAATAACACCAATATTGGTTCCAGTAGCAACAAGATGAGGCTGTAAGGGATGTGCAACCATGGAATAAACCTGAAGAGTGATACATTCTTGTTAAAGATGTTTTGAATTTATATCTATATTAGCAATTACTACTTTTCAAGCGCAAAGCAAATCAAACAGGTCTCTGCAAAAAATAAAAAAATAATAAAAATAATAAATAAAAAAATAAACCTAAATTAAGAGTGGTATCAAGAAACTCAATTTTACTTTAAAGCAGCTTTTACTGATGAAGGGCAGAAGGGCAGTTTTTTTTTATATAATTAAAGCTGAGTGCATTTCTATGTGGTTTGTATGATGCATTTGGTAAACAAGAAGTTTTCCATGAATGAATCTCTCCAAATTGATTGAACCATAAAACAGATTATTTTATATACGAACAAGACTTTGAAGCAGTTGGAGATTCTTTAAGTCACCAAGAAATAGAATGATGCATCACTATAAGCCATAGATGATCTAGTTAAGTCTCCATTTATTTAACATCAATGCAACTCATAATATAATTGATTGTGGCATTTCAGTTGAGGATCATAAGAACTCACAATGGAATGACTAACTAAAGTAAAATGAGCAGCAAAGGAAAACTTGATGAATAGCCACATACCCTAAGTTTTTTGGTTTGCACAAGTGCTTGTGGAGGAACTAGCGAGCTAAGTTCACATAATGGCCTTGTAAGAGCTGAATATGTGGGGTGTTCAATGGCCCTGCAAAAACACTCAAACAATTACCCTGATATCATCAATAAAAATAACT